>PVKE010002266.1:38402-85342 GCA_004027555.1 Craseonycteris thonglongyai
CTTCAGTGCATATTTATTTCTATTTTACTTTTGACAGATAGAGAGAGAGACAGAGACAGAGACAGCTAGAGAACCGAACTGTGGGAACTCCCCAGTTCAGCATGTGGGTCCTGCCTGGGCCGGAGCCGGGATTCGATCCTCGGTCCTCGTGGCCTCAAAGCGAGCGCTCAACCCGCTGAGCCGTCCCGGCTTTCCCTAGGTAAATCTTATATGTCTGTTTTGTATTAAAAATCCTTGCAGGGCTACTAGATCTGCTATCTCTGGTGTTCTCCTTAAATTCAGTATCTGGGGAAGCTAGGATGGCTCAGTGGGTTGGGCGCTCACTTTGCAGCGCCGGGGACCGGGAATCGAATCCCGGCCCCGGCCTGTGCGGAACCATATGCTGAACTGGGAGCTCCCCTAGTTCAGTTCTCTCTCTATCTCTGTATCTCTCTCTCTCTCTCTCTCTCCCTCTCTGTCAAAAATAAATAAATAAATAAATAAATAATTTAAATTCGGTATCTAACACGGTGCCTGGCAAACTGTAACGCCCAATGAAGAGTGGTTGAATGAAACAATAACTGAATGCATACAGGAAATTATTTTCTCTGCAGGTGAGCTGGACTATTTCCTTTTATAGGAAAATGAAAACCAAGCACGATATGATTTTCTCCCTTTTTGCCACAGCTGCTGGGGAACTCAGACAATTTATTAATAGAGAGTCTGATCCATCAACTTCAAAGGAGCACAGTAGCAAACTGGCCTTCCTGGGACCACAGAGTTGCCTTCCCAGGGATGCTCAGAAGGAAAGGGTGTGCAGGTTGGGGCACACACAGGACTCTGCGCTTCAGAAATCCCAGGGAGGCCCCACCCAGTCCATAGGAACCTTTTCCTGCTTCAGGTGCTAGGGAAAGGCTTAGGAGGCTTGGGAGGGGCTCAGAACCACCCAGAATTCCTCAAGGACCAAAGAATCCTAGCAATTCTATAGCCATCACTGACTCTAATCCTTTCATGTTACAAACAGGGAAGCTGCAGTCAGAGTAAAAATGTGCCTAAGGCCACACAGCCACCCTGGTAGGTCCTTTGGGGCTCAGCGATGTATCATCATCCTCTTCCTCATTATCACCCAACTTGAACCAGGCATTCGCTAAGGCTTTTCATATACTTAATCCTTTCAGCAGCCCTACAAGGGGTCACTTTTATTTTAAAGGTGAGTAACTGACTTTTATTTTAAAAGTCAAGAGAGGTAAAGTGACTTATAGCCAGTATATACTAGAGCCACAGTTTGAACCCAGTCAGCCCTGACTATAGACTAGAGAATGCTGCTATAAGTTAGTGGCTCCACTAAATGACATACATTACTGAGTTCACAGTAGAATATAGGAAACAAAATTAATTTCTTCAACTGAGTTTATAAGCTTCCTTTTATCAGGCCATGAGAATGGCCTAAACTTCTTTGTTTGCCTCCTTATCTTGGCTTCCAGGACACTTGGAACCAAATGGAATACCCAAAACCCATATCATCACCAGCTGAGATTTCCCCATAGATCACTGTGCTTTTGGGAAGCCACATCCACTGTCCTCCAACCCGCCCCCTTGCTTGCTCAGGCCTAGGCCCACCTCAGAGGCGTAGGAATCATTGTCGTCAGCTCGATAAGGCCTGAAGCTCCGGCTGGGGTCGGCCTTGGAGTCCAAGTCACCAGTGCGGAAGGCCTCTCGTATCCTGGGCTCCCATTCCGGCAGGTCCCTGAAGTCGGGTGGCTGTACCCAGAGGCACAGGCAGAAGAGACCAAAGGTAACCATGGGGAGGGGCCAGAGAAGTGCCAGAAATAGCCCCACCCCAGCCCTCTGGGCTCTGTAAAGGCTCTGATCATACACCTGAGAGTTGGGACCCAGGTGAACTCACCTCTTATAGCCCAGGTGCAAGCCTGGTTAGAGCACTGCAACCACTCAATGAATGTTTGTTGAAAGGATTAATGACTAGGTAAGTGGTAAGTGAAAACACCAACTCCTTGAATGTCTGTCTTGTGCACAAACCTCTGAGCAAGCCTCAGCTGTCCTAATACATGTGCAGCCCCAACTCATTCCCACCTCATGAAGAACCAAGAGGGAGCCCTAACGTGGGGCAGTCTTAAAAAAAGCCAGATCAGGGGAAGCCGGGATGACTCAGTGGGTTGGGCGCTCACTTTGCAGGTCCGGGGACCAAAGATCGAATCCTGGCCGGTGCAAACCCATATGCTGAACTGGGGAGTGCCCCCAGTTCGGTCCTCACGGGGGCAAGACCCCGGCCCGGTTCCTGCCCTGTGCAGCCCCGCTCACCTGTGGAATAAAAACTATGTGGAAAAACAAATGATGTGCAACTATGGAGACTGTTCTGGGCCCTCCCCCTTCTCTCTGTCTCTGACTCTGTATCTCTCTCTCTCTCTATCAAAAACAATAAATAAATCTTTAAAAAAAAAAAAAGCCAGATCAAGCCAGATCAACAGGGCACTGGTTGAAGAAATTATGAAACAACTACACTGTGTAGTTATGAAAAAGAAAGAGCTAAATCTCTGTATAGACATGGAAAGAGCCCTCTCATTGCTCTCGGGGTGAAGATCAAATCTTCCAGATTTTCTCTGCAATCCAGGGTCATTCTTTCTCTTAATTCTTGGACACACCATGTTCCTTCTAACCATGATGCCTTTGCACAGGCTGTTTCCTCTGCTTAGAACACTCTTCCCCTGGTAATCCATCCTTCTGATTTTAGCTCAGATCAGAGGACTTCCCTGACCCACGGTCTGGGTCAAGTTCCTTGTTCATAAAACCAAGTACCTTTCTTCAAGAGCCCTCATCTCAGTTTGTAATTTCACATTCATTGGTGTATTCTGATGAACATTTGTGCTCCCCATTAGATGAAATGGGGGCAGGACTCATATCTGTTTTTGCTGACCATAGCACCTCAGCAGTGAGCACAAAAAGTATATGAACAATAAACACAGCATCATAAGTAAACAAACAAATAGATGCAGTATATCAGAAACAAAAAGTTGTGTGGTAACAAAGTATAACATAAGACAATTTGGGTGAAAAAACAAATAGCGGACAGCATATGTAGAGAAAGATTTAAAAGGACATGCTGTAATGATGAACTATTCTAGATCTGCACCACTTGACACATTCAGCTACCACACACTTGAAATGTGGCTATTGTGACAGAGAAGAGTGAATTTTCAGTAATATGTAATTTGTATTAATTTTAATAGCTGCATGTGGCTTGTGGCCACCGACTTGGCCCAGCACTGCCCCAGACTGTTAACAGTGGCACCTGTTAGGAGGAGGCTTTGACCTCAGGCACTTTTGAAACTCCCTAAATGTTTATGGGTCACTTTGGCAATTGTGCTTTTTGCGGGGAAATAGCATTTGCTATTTTGATTTTTCTAAGTATAATAGCATTTTATAGACATCAAGACTGGAAGTTATTATCTTTAAAAAGCCAAGTTGCTTGCTTTTGTGTAGGCCCTGAACAAAAGTCCTTTTATAAAAAATACTCGTTTTAAAATACAAAACTACAAAAGAAACAAGAAAAGAAGAAAAGGCAAAAAAGACAGGGCCTCAAAACAAGCGCCCATATCTATCAATAGTAAATGAGTAAGCAAATTGTGGCATATTCATTCAATGAGATCATATCCAGCAATGAGAATAAATAAACTATTGCCACATGTGACAACAAACATAATGGTTAGTGAAGGGAGCCAGGCACAAGAGAGTACTGCATGAAGGCTGTCCAGAAAGTATCCAGCCATGTAACTGTTCTCATTACACTGACAATGGCTGGATTTTTTCTGGACAGCCCTCATCTGAGTCAATTTATATATAATTTAAAGACAGACAAAAGTGCATCACAAGGTTACCCTTGGGAGAAAGCATTGTGGCTAGACAGGGGCATGAGGAAGGGCTTCTGGGGTCGTGTTCTTGTTCTTGTTCTGGCTGATTACATGAATGTGCTCACCTTGGGAAAACTCTAAACTCTACAGCTGTGCTTTGTGTACCTCTCTGTCTGTCTGTCTGTCTGGTTCAGCAAAAAGCTTCTATCAAAAAAAGAAAGTATAGGGAGGGGGTATCAAATATATGGTGATGGAAAGCGAGCTGATTCTGGGTGGTGAGCACATAATGCAATGCATAGACAGTAGAATGTAGAATTATACACCTGGAAACAATGCAATTGTTATCAATCAATGTCACCCCAATGAATTTAACAATAAAAATAAATAAATTTTAAAAAAAGTAAGAGAGCCTGTGACAGTTACATCTTACCTGGAAATCTGAGCCAAGGTCTTTGGCCAGAAGAATCTCCTTGGAGGACCCCTGGGAGCCGAGGGTGGACAGCGACGAGGACTCTGGTGGCTCCTTGGCAGAGCTCCCTAGGACCATGTCTGCCTTCCGCGTGAAGGCATTGAGCTCCTGCTGCAGCATGCTCAGCCGCACCAGGATGGCGTGGATGAGCTTGGTGTCCATGGGACCCTCGCTGTTGTCGGGGGCCTCATGCAGCCGAAAGTCGGCACATTCATTGTCCAGATACAGGCGGAGGCCTGTGGAGAAGCCATTGGCATCCGCCACCAAGACGTCGATGGCCTTGCTGACCAGGGCGGCCTGCTCCCTCAGCCCAGGCAGGGCCTCAGCCTCCCTGGCTCTGTAGAGCCGGGTGGCATGGGGCCCATGGGCCTCACCAAGGGCAGCCGGCACGCACTGCGCAGAGTCCCCCGCCTCCGCGTCCGTCTCCAGCATTGGCCGCGTGCTATGGCAGGAGGCGAGGTCGCAGCGCTGGAGGTTGGACAGGAGCACGCGGTTCTCGTACTGGAGCTTCTTGACCTTGCCACTGAGCTCGCCAATCTGCAGTTTGGCAGCCGCCAGCTCCTCCTGCGAGGGCTCACTGAGCACGGAGCAGCTGTCCTCGGACAGGGTCACGTCCAGCTCGTGCTCTGAGCGGTACTTGGCCAGTTCACTCAGCAGCAGCTTGTTCTGGTCCTCCAGTTCCGCGGAGGAGCGCCGCAGCAGCTCCGCCTCCTCCTCCACGAACTGCAGGTGTCGCCGCAGCTCCACCAAGCTCTCCCCACACTCGCTGCCACCCAGCGCAGAAAAAGCCAGGCGTGCCTCTGGGCCCCCACCTGCGCCACCGTGATCCTTCATGTCGTCCATCTCCGCCCGCAGGCCCCGGTTCTCCACCTCCAGCTCCACGATGCGGCGGCTCAGCAGGTTGGCCTCCTCCTCCACCAGCTTCAGGTGCACCTTCAGCTCAGTCTCCCGTGAGTGGGGCGCGTCCGCCAGCTCCTCCGCCGACAGGGCACTGTCCAGATCACCATAGAGCGAGCGGTACTTGAGGAGCTCCTCCTTCATGCTGTCGTTCTCCTTGGCGAGCCTGGTGAGCTTCTTGCACATGAGGGCTGACTCCTCCTTTGCAAAGTGCAGCTGGCACTTCAGGTCCGCACTGTCCTCCTGGGGACCCACAGGCACAGAGACAGACAAGACAACCGGGAAGGTTAGTGTTGGGAGGCTCAATACCAGCCGCAGCACTTCAGGGAGCACTAACTAGGTGCTGGGGACACAGGAATAAAGCTGATGCAACCCCAACCTTCAAAGAGCTGGGGGTCCAGCAGGGAAATGCTGATATAGCAGCAAGGATGGAGCCCTACACATAAGCCTGGGGAGTCCCGGAGGGCTTCCTGGAGTAGGCAACATTCTGCCAGGGTAACTATTGCTGCTACTACTACCACTATCATTACTACTACAATTTCCTCACCTGTAAAATGGAGCAGTAACTCTCCCTCCATCACAGCCATGGAGAAAATTACGTGAGATAATACATGAAAAGTGCCTTGCATTCTGACAATGCAGGACCACTAGAAGCTACCTGTATTTTATGCCTGGCCTGTGCTACATAAAACATTTTAATATCTACCTTAGTACATGAGAACCATGGGCTCAGGGTGTGGTTTTGGGAAATGAAGTGAGCAGCAAAGCTAAGAAAATGGACAAGAGGAGGATGGGGTAGAAGATGGGGAGGAGTGGGCACCCCTGGGGAACCCCCACTCCCCCACCCCCACCTCCCAGGCCACTTGGAGTTTAGCCTCAAGGCCTAAGACTAAAACCTGACAGTGGGGCTACACCTGGGGGGGGGGGGGCTATGGGGACCGCTGGGGAGTACCTGCACCAAAGGCTTCTTGTCTGTCTTCCCCAGGGAGCGGGTTCCTCTTTTCTTCAAGGAATGCTGGAGGGAGATAACTAAAAGTCAGGACTGAAAGCTCATGAGGGTGATGTGCATCCAAAGAGCAGTCACAGAGCCTAAGGTTACACTGAAGATCCCCTTCCCCAGCCCAGCCCAGCCCAGCCATGTCTAGACCTTGACCAGTGCCAAATGCTGAGCAGGAGGGGCCTTCAAGACCACCCAGTGGGCTGCAAATGGGGGACAGGCCAGAAGCACTTGCAATGATTCTGAATACACCTGCTCAGGGTGCCTCCTCTCTCTCCCAACACCACACTGTGATCCAGATGGCCTGGGCCAAGACCCAGAAATCTGGGTCTCTGTTCTTGTCTTTCATTCATTCACCAAAGACTTCTTGAGCACCTATTATGTGCCAGGCACAGTTAGGTGCAGAGAACACAGCAAGGACCAAGACAGACAGGGGAGTATGTTGTGGAGCTCCGCCTAGATCCCTCCTTTAGGAATGAGGCATTAGTTTCCCCACCTATGACGTCTAAGCTGAGCCCCCCTCCCAATGATGGCCATTGGCTGAGGGCAGCCCATATCCTATGACTGGTTCATGCTCCCCTGCCTCAACTTGGGACAACTCTAAAGGGCCACCTCAGTTCCAGAGCTCCCCATGGGATTGGGTGAGCCACTGGTGTGAAGGCTCTGCACCCCAACTTCTCTTTCCACTTTGTTGCCCAGTGGTGTTATTCCCAAGGGGATTCTTTCAGGAGCCTCTACATATAAATTTACATCTCAGAGAAAATACTGTCTTCGTGGAACTGGTATTCTAGTGGGGAATTTAATTCACACAGAATGAATATTGGTGCAACAAACCATAATTACATAGGAGGCTTAGAAATGATGAGTGATCATAATTTCAATTGTAAAAGTTTGAGTGCAGTTCAGAGCAAAATAAGACTACAAGTATAACATTAATAATGGTTCAAAACACCAGAAGTGACAGAGGAAGAGAATCAATATCATTTGATCAGATAAGCAAATTCTACATGAAAAAAGAAAACATACTTTAAGAAAAGTAAAAACAGAAATGACACACTGGGGGAAATATTTACAATTCATAACACCGACAAAGGGTTAATATCCTAAATATGTAAAGAGCTTCACAAAAGAGAGAATAAAAAAGTCAACAAACTATAGAAAAATGGGGTAAAAAGACAGGCTGACCAGATGTAATGTTTTACATGAGACAAAACTGTTTTTTTTCTCTCCCGTTTCCAATAGTATGTCTGGTCAGTTCACAGGAAAAGAAACATAAATGGCTTTTCATTATAGAAAGATGCTCAACCCTGTTCTTGATAGAGAAGTGAAAATTAAAACTACACTGAGATACCATTTCTCACCTATCAGATTGGCAAAAATCCAAACATCTGGGGAAGCTGGGATGGCTCAGTGGGTTAAGCACTCGCTTTGCAGCCCTGGCTAAGGTGACCAGATTTTAACATTGGTAAAGCGGGACACCATTGACCGGGGGGGAGGGGGTTCTTGATTAAAAATTTAGTCTATCTCCCGCAGTTCCCTAGCTTGTTGTGCATTCTTTCTAAAAATCGGGACTTTTTTAAAACACCGCGGGACGAGGGACAAATTGTTAAAAATCAGGACTGTCCCGCCAAAAGCGGGACGTCTGGTCACCTTACCCAAGGGTTAAATCCCGGCCCCAGCCCATGTGGACCCATATGCTGAACTGGGGGGACACCCCAGTTCAGTTCTTGCCAGGGCCTGTGAGGGAGGCTCCCGGCCCAGTTCCTGCCCTGCACAGCCCTGCGCCCACCTGTGGAGTGAAACTACATGGAAAACTACATGCTGTCAACTATGGAGACTGCTCTGGGCCCTCCCCCTTCTTTCTGTCTCTCTCTTTGTCAAAAAACAATAAAAATAAATCTTTTTAAAAAATCCAAATATCTCACAATATATAAGGGCTGTCTGAAAAAATCCAGCCATTGTCAATATGAGAATGGTTCCATGGCTGGATACTTTCAGGATAACTTCAGTATTCCACTGGAGCAATGGAGAAACAGGAACAATCCTATATCTCTGATAAGAATATAAAATGGCACAGGCCCTATGAAGGGGAATTTGAGGAAAGGTTACAATAACCATTACTGAAGTTTCTCAAGATTTAAACAAGTCATTCAAATAGATGCACGATTCCATTGAGCACTTAGGTTGCTTCCAACTTTTCAAGTTGGGCAGGTATTTTTTTGAGAGTCATGCTCCTATGTGGTTTGAATATATGCCCTGTCCATTGTCCACCCCTTACCCCCAATCCCTGAAGGGGAGAACCACTGATCTAATCTAAGCCCCACCTTTACTAAAGGTAAGAGAGGGTTCCCACAGCAAATCCCTAGTTGAGCTGGGATCAGTTCTTGACACAGCTCTAGATTCTAGTTCCAAAGAATTGGAAGGAAGAAATGTGCCTTATTTGATGAGGGACAGAGTGGAGGTAGTACAGTGGTTCTTAATCTGCACATCAGAATTGCGTAGGGAACGTTAGAAACAAAACAAAACCTGATGCCCAAGGTCTCACCTACACAGATTCAGATATAATTTGTCCAGGGCAGGTCCCAGGCATCCCAGTATTTCTAAATAGCTCCCCAGGCGATTCTAAGGTGCAGCCCAGGTAGGAACCAACCACAAAGCCAGGCAGATGAACTCCAGATGGGCTCCTAGGTATATCTTAAAGCCCAATCAAATCCTAAAGAGACCTTTTGAAATGTAAATGAGGATAGAAGGCAGAGGCTGACATTTCAGATGGTGGGTGCCAAGGGCAGGGAGCCAGTATGTGAGAAGAGCTGACCTGGGTGGGAATCTGCAAAACGGAGGAAAGAGCAGGGAATGGGGTGAGGGCCACAAAACAAGCCCTGTCCCCCGAAGAGCCTTTCCCACAAATGGGGCACAGGAAGGGGGTGCTCAGTAAGAGACCCCCTCACGTGGGACGGTTGAGGTGATGGCTCTGAGTTATAGATCTGGGCTTGCTGATCAACCTCAGCTGGAAGCTGAATTCCCGGAACCCCACAACACTGAGTTTATGATCTTGGATGAACCTCTTCCTCTCCTTGAAATTTTATATTACCATCTATAAAACAGCCATGGACTAGGTCTCCAGGCACTGTAGACATCACTGGAGGAAGGGAGTGGGGTGACACAAAAGGGAGCCAGGGGTCGCCAAAGGCACTGAGTGGTCCCCAGCTATCACTTATAAAGGAATGAAATATTATAAAGCTTAATGCCATTAAAAAGGACAGATGGGGAGAAGTTTGTGGACGCGGTAAAGCCTCTGAGACAGCTTGTAAGGAAAAGAAGAAACCTGCAAAACAAAACCTACAACCCAAATGTCCACCAACTGGTGAATGGATAAATGAAATGTGGCATATCTACACTAGGAAATACTGTTCAGCCATAGGAAGAAAGGAAGTACTGACACATGCCACAACATGGATGTACCCCAAAAACATCATGCTAAGTGAAAGAATCCAGTCATAAAACACCACATAGGATTTGACTGTGTTTACATGAAATGTTCAGAACAGGCAAATCCACAAAAGCAGGAAGATGAGTGGTTGTCAAGAGTGAACAGGGAGTGACTACGGTGGGTTTAGGGTTTCTTTTTGGGGTGATGATGAAAATGTTCTGGAGTCAGAGAGCTGGTGATGGTCGTACAACCCTAAATAGTCTAAAAACTACTGAACTGTATACTTTAAAAAAGACAGGCTTTATGGTATGTAAATTATATCTCAATAAAGCTGTTATTTTTTAAAAAGTATGTTACCATTTTTATAAAAATAAGATGTGTGTGTGCATGAGCATGGGTACAGGAAAAATGGTCTGAAGAATATGCACCAAGCTATTAATAAAGAGGATATATGAAATTTGAACTTTGTACTTTTCTTCTCCCATAATTTTTTTTTTTTTAGGAAGGATATAATCCTCTAGCATTTCTTCTTAAAAAATTACAAAATATTTTTAAAAATTAATATATAAAAATACATTTTCACTGTAAATCTATTTGATGCCAACAAAGCAGAAGCTCCCCTCTTTACCCCCCCACCCTTTCTCCTCCCCAACCTGAGGGTGACCACAGATGACGTCAGCTGGAACGCCTTCTAGACCTTTGGCTCTGTGTTTAAAATACTGAAATAGATGGTGTTCTTTTAGACTTTCTTTCCTTCCTATGTTTACTTGACTCTGTGATCTCTGATTTTTATAATAAGCATGTTAGGCAGAAGAAAACCCCCAAACATCTAATGTTTTAAAAAAGTCTGTATTCATGCTACATTATTTTGTACGTTATAGAAACTAAATATATTTTAAAAAAAACTGTGTATATAATATAACCCCATCTTTATTTTTTAAAATAATACATAGAGATATATACAGTGTATTAGCATAGAGAAAGGCCCAGAAAGAGACAAACCAAACTGCTAATCATGGGTTAGGCTTAGGCTAAGTCATAAGAATTGAGGGAGGCTTTCTTTTCTTTAATGTATGGTTATTATTTCTTTCTTTTTTTTTTTGATGACACATTCACATGGTTCAAACTTCAAAAAGTACAAAGAAATACAGTGAACCCCTTAACTGTTCTCTTGCCCAAGACAATCAATGCAACCACAGTCTGATGAATCCATCTTTAGAAGTATGCTAGGCATGCTTTTATGTGCTTTTGTAGTGATACTTTTGTTCACTGAGCTTATATTTTTTTTAGCTAAAAAAAAAAATACATATATACATATACATGTCAATATGTGTGTGTACACAAATAGAAAAACCATATTAGAAGGACATGTATCTTTCACCCAAACAGTAATTTGGTAATTACAGTAATTCCCTCTGAATACTAGATTACAGGTGAATTTTTCCTCCTTGTGGTTTATATACTTGTATTTTTTAGTCTTTCTCTATTAAGTATGATTTACCTGTTGGGTAGAAGGGGAAAGTTCATACTAAAATGCTTAAAATGTACTTTTCCCAAGAAAAGTCACTGAACACCTTCCAGCAGGGAGACAGTGAGCTCTGAGTGGCTTGAACCTTACCAGACAGGCTGGGTAGTAGGCAGAGAGGAGGGGCCCATGCAGCAAACCTTTTCAGGACCACAGTGGTTCCAGCCTTTTGGGGTTTTGGAGGTTGGAACGGCCCCTTTCCCCACCTCATCTAAGCCACGTGGGCTCCCACACTGCTCTGAGGCTCTGGTGGGAAAACAAGGCAGACTCACAGAGCACAGACCTTCCTGGCCAGGCGACCTGGGGGGCAGTGGTACCCCTCAAGGAGCCAGGGCCTGTCAAGTGTCCCTTTGTGGAGTCCCCAGGGGCAGATGTTCAGTCCCTGGGCCTTGGGAGGGCAGGACAAGGCAGGGCAGCTGGTCCCAACTACTGGGCCCCGAGGGCTCACTCTTTGCCTGGCAAGTAGCAGGGGCTTCCCCACCCACTAGCAACTCACAAGGCTGCCTTTGAGCAGCCAGGGCGGTGCCTCTAAGCATTCTTGGTCTAACAGCTCCTAGTAGGAGCATGAGCTAATGTCCTCCCCTGTTCTTTTCGAGGAGACTAGTGGAGTGAGTCCCCACCCCTCCTGCCCGCACAGAACTGCCTAAGCACAGCCTCAGAGGGGCCTCCTGCCCTCTAACACCTTCCATGCTTCCATGCTGCCAGGGAACAAAGACCAACCTTCAAGGAATAAAATGAACCTTCTGCCAAAACAGCTGGGTAGATTTTCACCAAATTTGGAGAGGATGTTTGGAAAGGTCTCACTAAAAACACAGACTGTACTATGTGTGCAGAATATACTCCAGAGGGGACGTGGGGTGGGGGTACCTCTCCAAGCCCAAGGCACTCTTCCTCTAGAGAGGCTGAAGCAGCTACACAGAGGCCACGTGGCTCCTGGCTGGAGGAGACCACTTCAGGAGACGGAACAGCATGGCTCAGGCATGAGCCCCAAATCAAGTCAATAGGGCAGATGTTTCCAACTGTAGGTGTTCAGTTGCAATGTAACTGCTCCTTCTATGAGCAAATGATAGCTTGGTGTGGAGAGCTCCTTTCCAGAGGCAGCAAAAATATATTGATTTACAAAGGTAAGGCTTCTCCAAACCCACAGCCATTGTAATGGTTGGGAGGGTCATAATGATAATTGGCAGTTACCAAGCCCTTATTCTCTGCTCAGCACTTTACCTGCTTGTCTCCCTTAGTTCTCACAAACACCTCTCAGACGTAGGGATTAATATTGCCATTTTATAAATGAATAAACTGAGCACTGGAGCAGTTACACAATTTGCCCAATATTACAGCTATTTGAAAATAAGTGGCAAAGCCAGGATACAAACTCAAGCCCATGTGCCTCCCAAGTTTGCCATGCACCACATGGATCACAGTTAGGCTGCATCAGATGACAACAGCAGAACTGAGATTTGAACCCAGGTAATTTGATGCCATGGTCAGTGCCCTTTGTACCCCATCAGAGGAGGAATCAGCACAAGAAGCCAGTGCAAGAGGAGGCCTCAATGGGATGATGAGCAGCCTCTATGGAGATTCTGAGAACACAGGAGGGTCCTAGGAAGGCCCCTGGATGGGGCAAGGAGGGCAGGGGCATCACCATAAGAGTCAGTGTGGCTTTGGGAGATCGAGTCCTGAGTTAGAATCCTATCTTTGTCTTTCCCCAGTCCCATTTATGTACAGCAAATCCACGCCTGGGTATATACCCAAGAGAACTGAAAACATATTCAAACAAAAACTTGTACACTAACGTTCATAGCAGCATTATGCATAATAGCCAAAAAGTGGAAACAACCCAAATGTCCACCAACTGATGAGTAGATAGACAAAATGTGATGTATCTACACAATGAGTTATTATTTGGCCATAAAAAAGAATGAAATATTGGGGATGTTGGGATAGCTTAGCAGGTTGAGTGCTTGCCTTGCAACCGTGAAGTCCAAGGATCAAATCCCAGCCCCAGCCTGTGCAAACCCATATGCTGAACTGAGGTGCAACTGGTAACTGCAGGCATGGCTTGGCAGCAAGGGTTCTTGCCTCCCATGAGGGAGGCCCCTGGTTCAGTTCCTGCCCCTAGTGACCTCACATTCACCTGTGTGGAATGAAACTACATCACAACTAATGATGTACAACTATGGAGATTGCTCTGGGCCCTCCCTCATTGTCTGTCTCTCTTATATAATAAATAAATCTTTAAAAAAGTAAATAAAAAGAATGAAGTATTGATACATGCTTCAAAATAGATAGACCTTGAAAACTTTATGCAAGGTGAAAGAAGCCAGTCACAAAAGATCAGATCTTGCATGATTCCATTTGTGTAAAATTTCTAGGATAGGCAAATCTATAGAAACAAAGTATAGTAGTAGTTGTCAGGGTCCGGAGGGAAGAGGGAATGGGGAGTAACTGCTAACAGGTATGGGGTCTTTTGGGAGCAATGAAAATGTTCTGGAATTGCACATTATGAATATATTATAAACCACTAAATGGTACAGTTTAAAACGATTAAATTTTATGTATGTGGATCATATTGCAATGTTAAAATTGCCAAGAAAATTACCTATAAAACGGGGATGTGTATGTTGTACATTGGGAAGCTGCTGTTACACAATGTGAGGACATACATGCAATGCTTGGTGCAGTGCCTGGTACTGAGCAAGCACTCAGACACAACAGCTATAGTATAATAAATCACGTCAACAGTGATACTGGCTTTCTGCCTAAAATACAAGAAGGGGGAATGATACTGATGAAGGAGAGGCTGGTTATAATTCTTGAGCTGCAGCCCAGCTGGGCAACAGTGCCACCACAGAGCATGGCTAGGGCTAGCCACTCTCCCTTCTCTCTAGCAAAGAGCAATCTCCATGGCAACCACATCAGCTCAGGCCAGGGGCTCCTGTTCTCAGCCGGGTGACAGTATCACCACAGCAACCTGTCAGGATGGCAAAGACAGATCTTGATGATGCTCTGGCAGAATTGCTAAGAAACCTTCATCTCCATAGAAACCATGTCAGGAAGGAGAGAGAAGAGAGGACAATCAGCAAATAAACACAGGGCCACACCTCCTTGCTCAGATCCTGAGATACCAAGGGGCACATCTGGTAGAGCTAGACCAGCCTTGCTGGCATCCCCTTCAAAGAAACAGTGAACCAGTGTTTCTTGAACACCTACTCTGTGCCAGGCACCACAATGGGCTCTTTACATGCTTGACTATACTTAAAATTTCACAAATAGGGCAGCCAAGGTGGCTTAGCGGGTTGAGCACTTGCTTTGCAGCCCTGGAGACTGAGGATTGAATCCCAGCCCCGGCCCGTCCAGACCCATATGCTGAACTGAGGGTGTGTTTCCCATGTGGGAGGCCCCCAGCCCAGTTCCCTGCCGAGCCCCGCCCACCTGCGTGGAACGAAACCATGTCCAAAACTGATGTCCTACAACTGTGGAGACTGCTCTGGGCCCTCCCCCTTCTCTCTGTCTCTCTGTCTCTTTCAAAAACAATAATAAAACAAATCTTAAAAAAAAAAAAAAAATCACAAATAGGGGAAGTTGAGATGGCTCAGCAGGTTAAGCACTCACCTAGCAGCCCTGGGAACCAAGAACTGAATCGTGGCATGTGTGGACCCATATGCTGAATTGGGGTCTGCTTCCCATGCAGGAGGCCCCCAGCCCAGTTCCCGCCCACCTGTGTGGAATGAAACCATGTCAAAAACTGATGACATACAACTATGGAGACTGCTCTGGGCCTTCTCCCTTCTGTCTCTCTCTGTCTTTGTCAAAAACAATAAAATAAATCTTCAAAAAAAATTTTTTTGCCCAAATAATACCAAACACATTCTTAGTGTTAAAAAACCAAATAAACCTAATTACAGCATTAACATTATAAAAGCCAAAGCCATTGCTCACCCTACTCCCACCATTTCTAACTCCTTAGTTGAGTGGGTTTTCCTCCACTCTTTTGCTATGCGTTTGCACATATACATACATGCTTCAGAACCAGTTTGTTCTATATGGCCTTTCAAAATAATTAGTGGGACTGCACAAATGTATAGCTCTGTAACTTTCTTTTCCTACTTAACTATGTACCTTAACGATCTTTGCATGTCAGTATATACAGTTGACCCTTAAACAGCATGGGAGTTATGGTCACCGCCCACCCCACCCCCATGCAGTTGAAAATCTGCATATAACTTTTTTTTTTTTTTAAGATTTATTTTTATTGTTTTTGACTGAGAGAGAGAGAGAGAGAGAGATACAGACAGAGAGAAGGGGGAGGACCTAGAACAGTCTCCATAGTTGCACATCATTGGTTTTTCCACATAGTTTCACTCCACAGGTGGGCACGAGGCTGCACAGGGCAGAAAATGGGCTTGGGTCTCATCCCGGTGAGAACTGAACTGGGGGCACTCCCCAGTTTAGCATATGGGTCCACTCGGGCCTGGGCCAGGATTCGATCCTCAGTCCCCTGGGCTACAAAGTGAGCCATCCCGGCTTCCCTGCATATAACTTTTGACTCCCAAAAAACTTAACTACTAATAGCCTCCTGTTGACCAGTAGCCTTACCAATAACATGAATAGATGATTGGCACATATTCTGTATGTTATATATGTATTATATATACTGTATTTTTACTATAAAAGTAAGCTAGAGAAAAGGAAATGTTATTAAGGGTTATTAAGAAAATCATAAGGAAAATACATTTATGGTATTACTTAAAAAAAATCTGTGTATAGGTGGATCCTCACAATTCAAACTCATGTTGTTCAAGGGACACCTATACATACCTACCTTATTATTTTTTTGTGATAAAAAATGCAGAATAAAATTTATCATGTTAGCCATTTCGAAGTGTACAATTCAGTGGCATTAAGTACACTGACATAGTTGTTTAACCATCACCACCATCCATCTTCCCCAAATGAAATTCTATACACATTAAACACTAACTCCTCATTCCTTCCTCCTTCCAGCCCCTGGTAACCACTATTCTTTGTTTCTATGAATTTGACTACCCATAGAATCATATATTTGTCCTCTTCTGTCTGGCTTATTTTACTTACCATCATGCCTTCAAGGTTCATCTATGCTGTAGCCTGTGTCAGAATTTCCTTCCTTTTTAAGGCTGACCAATAGTCCATTGTGTGTAGATACTACATCTTTGTTTACCATCGATAGACATCTGGGTTGCTTGTATTTTTTGGCTATTGTGAATAATGCTATGAACAAGGGGGTACAAATATCTGTTTGTGTCCCTGCTTTCAATTCTTTTGGATATACGTATACCCAGAAGTGGAATTTGCTGGCTTAGCTGGTAATTCTGTTTGACTTTTTCAGAAACTGCCATACTACTTTATCTTTTTAACTTCTTCATAATGTTCAATGCTTACCCAATCTTATTAATGATCATAAATAACCTCATAAGCTGGATACTGTTATTACCCTGATATCACAGGGGAAGAAACTAAGACAGAGGGGGAAAGTAGCTTCAGGGTCTCAGCCACATCTCTGCCAAGGAAAGGCTGGGTAAACTAAGGCACACCGTCCCTCTCTGGGCCTTGGTTTTCTCTCCGTTGTGATAGCAACAGGCTGACCCCCAGGCGTTTTCTGAAACCATCTCCTCTTCTTACTACCAAGGGTGGCTGGAATGAGGTGTATGAAGATGATGCCCTGTGTTATGGGGCAGGCCTTCAGGAGCAGGAGGTTGCCTAACCAGAGGGGGCCTCACACTCAGCCCTGGAGGGGGTAGGGCTCCACAGCAGCCCTTAACAGCAAACGCTGCCTGTCCCCACACTGAGAAGCCTTTGGTTCATCAACATGCACAGTGGAAAGGGCAGCTGAAGGACTGTTCTGGCTCTGGACTGTGATATTTCAGTCCTGGAACGCTGACACGCCTGCCCTCGGGGAAGGTGAGGAGTGTGCTCCAGAACAATGTATGATCCGAGGATACCCTGTGAGTAGCCAGACAGCCAAGGCCCAGCTCTGCCTCTGGGGCTGGAAGCCACCCCAGGCCGGTTAGAACATAGGCTCCTAGAATTTGAAGGATTCCAGCCCTGATACAGGTTCATTGAGGCCAATGATTTCCAATGAGCATTTTGCAAAGCCCACTGGGCCCTGCCCAACTTTGAGGATATCCCTCTCGAGGGGCTATTTTCTGATCCATAAAATGGGTATAATTAATACTCTGACAGCTGTGGTCCTGTGATGGATGGCAGTCTCCTTCATCACCCTATAGGCTCCTTGAGGACAAGAATTGGTGTTTTTCATTCACTATTGTATCCTTAGTGTCCAGCACACAGTGTACACAGTAGGTGCTCAGGAAATGTGTGCTGGAGGAATAAATGAATAAACAGCTCTTCCAGGGTGGTCTAACCACACAAAGACACTGGCTGGGCAGGGCTGGCACATACCTGCCGCCCCCAGCCTGGCCCTGACCAGGATGGATGGGACCCTCACCTCTCTCGGCCGCTCCAGCTCCGTCTGCAGCACCTGCTTAGCCAGCTCTGTCTTGATGAGCCGTTGCCGAAGCTCCTCATTCTCCTCCTCCAGCCGCACCCGTTTCTTTTCCACCACCTCGAGCTCCTTATGCAGCCGCACGGAGATGTCCTTAGAGACCTGAGCAAGGGCAGGTGATGAGCAGGGCATGAGTAGGCTGAGGGGCCATCCCATTTGGGCCAAACAGCAAACCATGAGCAGGCAGTTTCTCTCATCACTCCCACTTAGCAGATGAGGAAACAGGCACAGAGAGGTTAAGTAACTCGCCAAGGGTCACACAGCCAGGAAGTAGCAGAACCAAACCCAATCCCAGGTACCTTGTGCTCCTTGTCTATATTACAGTTCAGCCCCCAGAAAGCTGTAAAGGCCCTATCTGTTTTTAAGAATGCCATTTCATTTACCTGGGGCCCTTCATGCTTCCAAAAGCCTCTCTCCAAGCCACCCTCTTGTCAATCCTCATAAGAGCCTGTGGCTGGGCCAGAAGCTCATTTTAAAGAGAGGAAAAACCCAGAGCAAGATGGGCAGTCCCAGAGCCATTTGACACTCTTCTCTGTCAGTGACTAGCATGTGATCACAGGTAAATCGTTTCCCCACTACATGCCTCGGTTTCCTTAACTACAAAATGGGTGTGACAATAACAGCACCAACCTCATGGGCCCAGCAGGAGGACTGAACATTACACAAAAGCCTTGGCCCACAGCCTGCACAGCGAGCGCTGGGTGAGTGGTAGCTGCTGCTTTGAGAAGCGGATGCCCAGAAAGGGGCAGGACTTGCTGAAGGTCACAATGTAACCCTAAGGCCTGTTTCCAATCATCTGGGATATAGAACATGCCCCAAATGGCAAAGCCTGGGCAGGGGTCCAAGTCATCCTTGCAGAAAGGAGTTAGAGCTGCAAACTCCCATCCTGATTCCAGGATTCTGAAACCACAGCACCCTACTTCCTCGAGGACACCCTCTGTTCTGTCCCCTACTGGTTGGGGGTAAAAGTCCAAGAAAGGGTGCCTCTGGGGATAAGGAAGGCCTGCCCTTATGGGATGATAAATCACAACCAGCCCTGAGTGCAGTGGGCACAACCATTGGGTGAATACCTACTGTGTGTTGGATTCATTCCTCTTTACTCCAAGTCTTTCCCCATTTTGCTGGCAAGTAAACTGAGGCTCACAGTGCAGGTGACTTGCTCAGGGTCACACAAAGTTAGTGTGGGCCAAGCTGGGGATTTGGCTGAGGGGACAGTGTGGCCAGGGATCCACAAGAGACACTAGGCTTTGCCAGCAAGAGTGGGCAGACAGCCCAGCACCTAGTGCTTGCCAGTGTCGGAAATGACCATGGTACCTCCTCCCTGCTGGAAGGGAAGAGGGCCCTCCCGGGCTCTGCCCGCTGCCTGGGCCCAGGCCCAGCTCACCACAGACCCCTTTGGCAGTATGCAATGCAGGCCAGGAAAAACAACGGCTAGAAAGGAAAGTCAACACTGCCTTCCCCTCCCTCTGTGGCCCACTGCCTCTCTCTGCCAGAAGCCAGAAGCTGGCCCAAGAGGGTCTGCTTACAGCTCCTCTAGACCACCCAGGCTTTCCTCATCCACAAAGTGGGGTGAGCAATCTCTCATTACCAGAGCAAGAACTCTGCAGGTAGAAAACCTAGATTCCTGAGCCAGATTCCAGCACTCACAAGATATGTGACCCAGGACAAGTTAGTTAATCATTCAGTTTCAGTCTGGTCATCAGTAAAAGGGGTTGATATAGTCAACTCACGAGGACTGCTGTGAGGAATAAACAACATGGTGGCTGGAAGACAGTAGGTGCTCAATATTATTACAATGATTGTGAATGCATTGTCAAGATTACTGCTTCACCTCTGTGTACCAACTTTATTCAACTTGGCCCAACACCCCACAAACTTACCCTTAAGTTTGATACTTGAGGTGTTCAGTCCCAGGCTCCCGGCTATGGCCCCAGTTTGGGGATCTTAGGTCACCCAGGGACCCCCTGTCTTGATCAACATTTCATTCTTTCACCACTCATTCATTCATCTCACTCAGGCCCTGGGAACAGGAGTGATGAGGCACAGAGACCAAGGACTGAGGCCATGCTTGGGTTCCTTCACATCTCTGTGTCTCAGCAGCAGCTGAGGGTCTGGAACACATTAAGTGACTAATAAATGCTTGCTGGATAAACAAACAAATCCAATAAACAAAAAGGAAGATGAAGTAGTGAATGACTGAAATGCGGGTGCTGCACCTGCTCTCACTTGGCTGAGGATGCTTCCCCCAAAAGCCCACCTCACCCACTATCAGGGAGGGCTGTGTCCCTGACTGGGGTGAGGAGCAGCTGCAGGCCAGGGCTCCTGTCCTATCAGTGCTTCCACCTGGGTCAGCACCTCTCCATCTGGTGGGGAGGGGTTTGCTCTGCCCCCACCATGGCCTCAAGCTGGGGAGGTGACCCGCTCCCCAAGAAGTAATGATCTATGTGGATTCCTGGATCCTTTTGGGTACCTGAGTGATTGTATGTATTTTGTCCCAGTCACCTTCTGCTACATTCCTCCCAGAATCCCCTTTCCCAGGTGCTCCCCATCCTTGAGGGTTGCTATGTCAAAACAAAACAAAACAAAACAACAACTTCAGGCAGCTTATAGAATTCCAATACGGACACAAGAGCCCACAGAGCCCTGTGCCCTTGGTGGAGACCCATGGAGCAAAGAGCATGCCAGCCAGGAGGGCAGGAGCCTTGTGGCCTGGGCCTGTCACCTCCCCTCAGTGCTCCTGGGCTCCCTAGGTTCTCACAGATGATTATAGAATCAGTTGTCACTTCCGGAGCCCCTGCCATGTGCCTTCCATCCCATAAGAAAGCACTCAGATTAGTAACCCCTTTAGGCTCAGAAAGGAAAAGGTCAGCTGCTAAGAAGCTATAGAACCAAGATTTGAAATCAGGGGGGTTAACTCTAGAGTCTTGCTCTCAACCTGACCCTGCTATTGGCCTGAAGCTGGATAACACATATTAATATCAACAACAAAAGTATTACTAGGAAGCCCAGCGGTAGGCTCACACTGTCAGATGCTCATAGGACTCCACCTCCCTGTCTCCTTTGATCATTTTCAGATCCTCCCAACTCCTTTCATGGTAGAAGGGCTGAGGTACTAGAGGAGGCAAACAGCTGCAGCTTCCGGAAACCGGGGCAAATCCCCAAAGCACAAACAAATGCGCTCAGCCATGAAGTCACTGTTTACAGCACTGGGGCCTGGCTCCTGCCAAACGCAAGCAGCAGCCTCCCAGCCACAGTAGCCCTGCTCCCTAGCTAGCTCACTGGCCCCTCACTCATTGGCTCTCATGGGCCTCAGGGTATCTGTGTCACTCTGAATCCTCATGGAGGGGGATGGGAACTCTCACTAAGGAACTCCCCTGGAAGGGAAGCATATGAGCAGCTAAATCCTCCCAGGAGCCCCGAGAGGATGGTGTCACCTCCATTTTACAGATGAGGAAACTGAGGCTCAAAGAGCACCTGCTTGGTCACCTAGGAGTAAAACCCAAAGCCAGAACTTTTACTCCAGCAACAAGTTTCTTAGAGAGGAAATGTGTTACTGGAGTGTCCCTGAGCCTCCCACAGGAGTCCCTCCAGGTGGGAATTTACATCCCGGATTCTAAAACCTGACACTCCTATAAGACCCCAGGCCTAGGAATTTGCATTGAGAACAAGTCTTCCAGGTGATTCTAATCCACCCAGGGAGATTGAGATTCGGGCCACCTTTCACTGCCCTTGCCCCAGCCACTCATCCTACTAGTGCCTTGTAAGTTCTCCTTAACAGTAACACCACAGCCAACATCTGCTCATGGGGTGGTTGAGCACCCATGCCAGACTTTGTATGTGGCACTCTCTTTACTGCATTTTAGTCTCACAAAAATCTCTAGAGGTAGGGGTTAGTTTTATCTCCATTTTCCACATAGAGAAACTGAGGCTCCGAGACGTAAAGCAGCATTCTCAAGGCCACACAGAAAGCAATCAGCAGAGTAGGTCTCTGCACCCCCCTACAGCTGCCTTCCTCATGTTAGGGCAATGTTCCTGCTGAGGTTTGTTGGGCCCATAGGCTGTGAGGACCAGCAGAGAGTGAGAGAACCTGAGAGCAGGGAGGAGATGGGAGGGGGACAGACCAAGGCCTGAGGTTTCATTCATGGCACCCTCACCAATAAACTTCCTGATCAATTAAAGCACTGGAGCTACAGAAGCCCTAGAAATGTGGATGGTCTGAGCCCCACATTAATAGAAGGGGAAACTGAGGCCCTAAGAGGTGGAGGCCAGTTGGGAGATGGGCCAAGGAGCTGGCAGAGCAAGTCAGAGAGTCCCTAGGGATACCCTCCCAGGCAGCTCCTGGACCCCTCCCCATTTGGGTACATTCAGTTCTTCCAGGTGGTACCAGGGAAGTCAGCATTTTGAGAACCTCCCAAACACTCCCAGAACCTCCCCAGCACATGGGGAAAAGCCTGGTTGCCAGAGGCATCCAGCCAGGCCTGTGTGGATCAGCTCAATCTTCCAGATGCAGGGGCGGGGACAGAAGGGAGGGTAGGGGTTAAGAATGATGCTGATTGGCTAGTTCAAATCCCAACAGAAGGGGCCACTCCTCCCCTCCACCTGGACTGACCCCCTCCACACACACACACACACACACACACACGCACACACGTGCGTGCCAGCTGCTCTCAGATCCTCTCACGAAGGCCCCAGCAGCCCAGCCAGCCTGCTCCCGACCCCAGCAGTCCTCCACTCATCGTCACCTCCCACAGGCTGACTTTCTGTGTCTGCCCGAAATCCCCAACTACCTGGGCCCAAACTCAGATTCCTCTGAGCTTCCCAGGCCTTCCTCACCCCACACCTCCCTAATCCAGTGCCTGGAATTTGAATATCTGTGTTTCCATTTGTCCCGGCAGCTGCCTCTCAGGCAGAGGTCCATTTTGGACTTGGAGACATAACCTTTCTGAGCTGTTTTCGCATCTGTGCAAATGACCTTGAATCCCGCGTGGTACTGGCGTTCACGGTTCACCTCCCGCCTTTCCATGGGCCCCTTCTTCCCGCATTCCTCCTTCCCCTCCCAACTCATGCCACCTTCTCCCTCAGGCCTGGGGCTCAGATGTCACCACTGCAGGGAGAGACTCCCTTGGGACCCCAGGCTGCACCACATGCTCCACCCCCAGTTCCTATGTCCCCCTGGTAACAATGGGCTGAGTTCTGGGTGCAGGACACCAGGTCCTCCCCCAACCAAGTTTTCAGCACCACCAGCAGGGCAGACATCTCTCCTGGAGGCCTCACCTGCCCACCTCCAGGCCATTCCTCTCCTGATCCCTGAGGCATAGCAGCGAGGTCAGGCTGAGGTCAGGCAGCGAGGTGTGGGAGGATGAGGGGCCAGAGCTCTGCCAGCTACACACAGCTATGAGTGTCATGTGGACAGGTAATTCCTTCCTCTGAGCCACAGTTTCCTCCTCCAGAAAATGGGAATCATAACAGCTAACATTTTGGGGTGCTTATAGTGACTTTTTACCTACATTATCTCATCTAACCCTCTAGCACCTTGTGAGGGTGAAGCTGTGTTACACCCACTTTACAGATGAGGAAACTGAAGCTCAGGTGACTTGCTCAAAATCATAAAATTAGGGCATCTTGGAGTCAAGATTTAAATCGGCCTAATCCAATTCCAGGCCTTCACCACCCTCCACTCATTAGCACAATAAAGAAAACTGCACAGAACTGTGCAGGGACAACTCGGAGGAGCCCAGTACTAGGTGTGTGGTTGCTACTCAAGCACTAGCTGGTGTTAGTAGGATTCATATTACGCTATCACTCTGGGACTTTCCCACTTTGTAGAACAGGAAGTTGAGGCCCATAGAGGTGGTGTAACTTTTCCAAGGACACACAAGGAGTGAGTTGCGGGCTGACCTGGGCCCCACTTGGATCAGCTGCCCTACCCCCAACGAAGGTGCCTGGGCTTACCTTAACGTCCTGCTCCAGGCCGCGGATGAGCTCCCCGTCCACCTGGCCAGTCTGAGCAGCACGGAGGCTGCGGCGCTCCGCCTTGCGCAGCCGGTACTGCAGGATGCGGCAGGTCTTGCTGGCCTGGTCCAGCTGCTGACGCAGCTCCTGAAGCTGGTACACATCCTCCTCCATGTAGACATCTCGCATCTCCAGCATCTCTGCCCGCAGCTCCTCGATCTCATCCTGCAAGGGGAAGGGGCGGTCAGGTCACTGAGCCCAGAGGCAGTGGCCAGCACACCTGAGTGCAGGCCGTACCCAATGCTGTCCTGAGCACTTGGCGGGTATGGCGGGTTGAATGATGCCCGCCAAAGATGCCCATGTCCTAATTCCCAGAATCTGTGAATATTTACCTCGCCTGGCAGAAGGGACCTCGCAAATGTGATTAAGTTAAAGATCTTGAGATTGGGGCAGTTTCCTAGCTTATCTGAGAGGCAAGGGGATCAAAGTGGGAGAAGGCGATGTGACCATG
Organism: Craseonycteris thonglongyai; assembly: GCA_004027555.1. Lineage (NCBI taxonomy): Eukaryota > Metazoa > Chordata > Mammalia > Chiroptera > Craseonycteridae > Craseonycteris > Craseonycteris thonglongyai. The sequence continues at coordinate 62,573 of PVKE010002266.1, forward strand.
GAAGCAGAGGTTGGAGTAATGTGCTTCGAAGATGAAGGAAGGGCCATGAACGAAGGAATGCAGGCAGGCTTTAGAAACTGAAAAAGGGGAGATGCTTCCTCCAGAGCCTTCACAAGTAGCCGGACAACACCCTGATGTTCAGACTTCTGAACTCCAGAATTGTAAGCAAACAGTATGAGATTGTTTTAAGCCACTAAGTTTGTGGTAATTTGTTTAGAGTAGCAATAGGAAACTAATACACTGGGGAAACGGGGCTCATTCAAAAAGTATTTTATGAGTGCTAACTGTGTACCAGGCCCTGTGCCAAGGGTAGGAGTGGGGAGGAATAGCAGTGACCTAGACTATTGTGGCCCCTTCTGTATCTTCTGTATGGAGCCCCAAGTCTCATTGGGAGACACATAGTAAAGAGAGCTATAGGGGGTGACCTCACTTCCTCAGGGCAGCTCCTATCCACCTCTGTCACCAGCTCCCAGATGTCCCACACTTCCCCTTTGTCACCATTAGCATACCTACAATTCTTTATTTAATAGTTTGTCTCCCAGAGATCCTGTGAGTGTCTGGAGGGCCACCTTGCTCCCCGAGGTATCACCCACACCAACCCAGAACCTAGTATCTTGCAGACTCCCAACAACAATGAATTGAATGAATGAATTCAACAGCCACAAAAAGACATACCATGGTGAAATAAAGTGTAAGGAGATAAGTGAGGAGACCAAGCAGAAGAAACAAATAATTACTATGTCAAATAATAAATACGAAAACTGAGCCACAACTAGAATATGACTAAATGGATTAAATAAGATTGTACACTAAAAAGAGAAACAGAGTCATGGAGGATGAATGACCTGCCAAAGGCATCCATGAGGTGCCAAAGAAAGCACCCATGAGGGGCTGGGGGGTTGGAGGCAAGAAGCAAAAAAACCCCAAAAATCCTCTACAGGCCCTGGAGTGGGGACTGCAATCTGGAGAGCAGGGCTCACCAGCCCTCTGAGCATCCCTTTCCACAAAGAAAATGGGTCACTCCCTACGGGGCAATGGCCCGGGGTTTCTCAGTGCCCCGTGAGACTGCATGGGTAGGTTTAATTCAGGGGCAGGGTTAGGAAGCGGTACCCTCCAGGCCAGTTCTTAGGATAAAGGCTCACTGAGGTTTTGACACCCATCTGTATGACTCCTGGGAATATTTCTCAAATGGTTCTGAACTCAGAAGAGGAAGACAGAGGGGACAAATATCAGCTTCTCCCAATTCCAACAGTCACTGTCCTGCCCCCACCATCAACTGAAAGGTTTAATGCTCACTTGCCACCACAGCCTCTCTCCTAGGGGTGGGTTCAGCAGCAACCCTTACCCCCCAAATGTTTAATTCTGCCTGCAACAATTGCAGAGGAATGGTCACCTACCCAGGACCTCCACCCCAACCCCCATCCTGACAGACACACAGACTCACCACCCTACCACCAAGTCAAGCGGACAAAACTAAAAGAGGAAAAGGAGGAAGTGGGACAGTCAATGATCACACCAGTTAAAGAAATGAGGAAGTGAGGGGTCCATGTGTCATTTCAGCTGGTGGATTAAGGAAGCATCAAGGCAACAGCACTCAGGAAGGACCTGCAAGTTGGCTAAATCCAAGCTAAACCAGCTTCTAGATGGGTCTGTGTTCAAATTCTCACCATGCTATTTACTAGCATCTAACCTATTCTCTCTCAGCAGTCACATCGACAGGACCTGATGACAGGGAGGATGTGAGGGGTCTGAGCAGACCTGAAGCTCAGGATGAGCCAAGGGGAAGTACAGAGGACACACAAGCTCCTGATCCTGGGCTACATTAACAGATGTATGACATTTAGATCATGGGAGGTGACATCCCTCAACATAGGACCACATCAGAGCACTTTAGTCATTTTGGGTGACCATTTTTTTTTTTTTAACTTTTAAATAATGCTAATGCTGCTGCTAATTTTTCTATTTATAAAAGTAAACTGGAATGAGATGACCTGAGGCCATTCCACTGGTAGCAACTTGAACCTACTACCCTTTAGTTCTGGCTAATAACCGGGTCCCCAGGGCCTTTCATTAGCCCAGATTTTTCAGCTTTTCCAGTATCCATCCAATAAATTCTTTTCTGTTTCAATTGGAAAAAAAAAAAAATGTAAACAGTGATCACAGGGACAGTTTTGAAAATACAGAAAACATAAATCACGGGTAATTCCTCCACCTGGTGTTGAATCACAGTGGCTCTCAAAGTGTGGTTCCTGGATCAGCAGCATTAGCATCGCCAGGGAACATACCAGAAACTCATGCTGCAACGGTGACCTACTGAACCTGAAACTGAGGATGCAGGGTGTTTCCTCCCAGTCTTTTTCCCTAAAAGGGTGACAGTCATGTGTCTCAGCACAAGTCCCCAGCCTAGGGCTTGACACAAAGCAGGGTCTCAGTAAAAATCTATTGACTAAGTGAATGAATGAATGAATGATCTTTCTCACATGAGCAGCTGCCTCTCCAGGGCCTGGACTTCACCAGTCAATTTCTAAAAATGCAGGATGTTGCATTCATGCCAGCTCCATCTCTCTACGGCAGCCAAGGGGGGGCCCAGGCCCCTCGGGGGCTTATCCCAGCTGCAGGCAGAACGCAGTCAGCCCCTCCTGGCACGGCCCATATGGGAGAGCAAGTCCACAAAGGCTGGCTTGTGGCCCTGCACAGACCAGGTCTGCTGGGATGGGGGTCGGGGGGTGGGGGAGCAGCAGAAGCTGGTGAATGCAGAACTTAGGCAAGGGCTGAGCTTTCTGGGCCTGAGGTGGTGGAAGGGATGTGGGGAGGGGACCCAGGAGACCAGGACCCTGCTTCACTCTAGAGGTTCTTAGACCTAACTGGGCCTCTGAATCTCCAGGGGCTCCTCAGTTCTGCAGTCTTGGCTCCTGTGCCTGGAAAGCTCTCTAGTGACTGTCTGATCCAACCAAGTGAGCGGGTTGGGAATCTCCTGGGAGGTGGGGGTGGGATCTCAGCCTTCACAGCTCCTTTAAAGACAGCTCAGTGGCCTTGCTGAGCCTCTCCCCACACTCCCAGGCCCCCCAACTGTGTGGAAGTGGGGAGGGAGGGGCCAAACTCTTCTGGACTCAGCAACAGGACTGGTGGCTCCCCATCAAGTACTCTGTCAGAGTACTCCCAACCTCACCCTCCACCACAGAGAGGAAAAGGCCATACTGTACTGACCAGCAGTGCCCACCTCAGAGCCTGGGGACCCGCGATTCTCCCCCAGTCAGAAAGTCCAGCCTAAAGAAGCTGGGAAAAGGTGCCCAGACCAGGCACTGCCTGCCAGCCCTCCACATCCACCCCCTCTGACCACTCCTTTCAGTTGACCTCTCTTTAAACCAGGACTAAAACTGGGGAGTGGATGTGGGGGAGGATGAGGGATAGGAATGGGACAGCACATGCTGCTAAGGTAGTCAGCCTTTCCCTTTATAGAAAATGCTTACTTGGCTCTGATTACAGATGTAGTGCCTATATATTGGAGAAAATTGGGGGGGGGAATATATATAAATACATACATATATATATATTTTTTTTTTTTTTTTTTCCCTGCATTATGTCCAAGCCTCTTACCCTGGAACCCAAGCTGCCCCTGGCCTCCGCCCACCCGGCTCCTGTTTTGCATCCTCTGCCCCCAGCACCCCTACCCCACCCCCCAGCCAGATATGCCACGATTAAAGATAGCTATCAGCTACTGGGAGGCTCACTAATTATCAGGCCCCAGCCCAGAGCACAGTCCTCTTATCAACCCCATGAAATAGGTACTAAAAATGTTACCATTTTGCAGATGAGGAAACTGAGGCTCAGAAGTTTCCCAGAGCTGCTCAAGCAAGGGAGTGGTGGGGCTGGATTCCAAACAGCCCTGTGACCCTGGGCTGGTGCATCTTAACTATGTTCTATTCCCAGGCATGCTTGGGCTTTGCCAGGCTAACTTCTAATTATTTCATCCTTCCAGAACATTCCCTCCTTCCCCAATCTGATTCTAACCCCACACTCTGAACTCCATTTGTTTCTTGCACTAACAACTTTAGGTTGCATTTGTCTGTTTTCAAGTCTGTCTTTGCCAAGAGCTGGGGGGAGGGCAGGAACGGGCTGACTGGCGTCTGGTTCCCAACATCACTCAGGATGTGGTATAGAGCAGGCACGTGTCACTGTCTCTGACCGGATAAATGAATGAAAGGATGAGTATGGCTTCCCCCCTGCCCAATCTCTCTCTACAGCCCAGGGCAGCAGGCCCTCTTGATGCCCAGCCCAAGCCAGCTACGAAGAGTAAGGGAGAGCCTGGGTAGACCCAAGACCAGGCTCAGACCCACCCCCATGCCACCCCAGGAGGATGGGCAGGGTCTGTCTACCCTGGAAACCTCCTGCTCACCCGCCTACTCTCTGCCCACAAAGTGCATCTTGTCCACCCTCCCATGACCCTGCAATGGTCCATAAAGTCAGCCTGCAGGAAGATACCTCTCAGAGGCAGACCTGCTCCCCGCAATGGGTCAGTTCCCAGGAATCCTGGGGGACCTGGCCAGGAAGAGTCTCTTGGTCCATGCTGGGCCGGAGGGCCAAACATGAGCTCACATTACTGCTAATAATAGTGAGTGATGCACAGGGCTTCACAGTTTACAAAGACATTCCATCTGGATCATCTCATGGGTCCTCACAGAAACTCCATGGGCAGGGAAAGCAGGAGCCCCCATCCCCATTCTAGAGACAAAGAAATAGAAGAAGCACAGGACAGTGGACTGTGCCCATGGTCCCACAGAGGGACCTCTAAATGGGACTCAGGTTGTGGAGTTCAGGCTCCTTCATCTGCACCAGAATTCAGGGAGTCCATGAACTTGGATAGGAAGAAAAAAACAACACATCTTTATATTCACTAACCTCTAACTAAAAATGACCATCTCCTTCTATTCTGGACTAGCCAAGGTCTCATTAGCAGTATCTGTGACTTTGCCACCAAAGAAACACAGATATTTTCATATCACATATCAATTGCTATAGGAATGTCAAAATATTGTTTATGCTCATCAATGCTTTAAAGTTACAGTAGTTAGTAGATGTGTCACCAGATAGTATCAGTTAATAAACACACATACTACTGTAGCATAATTAAAAAATATACTTTGATAACTATATTTCAATATGTTTTCTCTTAAGTATTTAAAAACATTATCCCAAGAATTATTCTCAACAGTGAGCTTAAAGGGTCCCTGGAACATGATAATATGGAGCCTCTGTTTGTTCCGGAGTCACCTCTCCTGTGGGGTCTGGCTCTTCACCATTAGGGCAAAAAGATGGAGAGGCAGAGCTCCGCTCTCCAGCCACATGGTAAATGTTCCAAGAAAGAATGCTTTCTGTGGGAAACCTACACCCCATGTAAGATGATTGATCTTTGTACAATAAGGAGAGAAGGAGGAAGTTTAGATTCGGGGACACTGGAACACTTGCAAGTGACCCCAGATGCATGGGTCTGACAGAACTGGTCTGTAGGGGTGGATGGTGAGGTCACCTGACCTCCAGGGCTGGAGATGAAAGTGATCGGACACAGGACCCTCTGTAGAAACACAGCAAGTGGCAATAGATGGTTTGAACCCCAGCAAGAGCTCCCAGCAGGCCCTGGGAGGACAGGAGGTTCCTAAAGGAAGGGTGAGGTCATTTTTTACTAGCCACCAAGGAAGAGATTGTTCCAGAAGTCCCTTGGCTATCTTCCACCCAAGCGTTAACCCCCATAGGTCTAAGGGTGGGCCTGGGGAAGTGACTGTTTACCTAGCACTTCCAGGGAACTCTCTGATATGAGAGTTCCTACAGACCACATTTCATAAACTCTGGCATATAAGGCTGGGTCAGGAGCAGGAAGCGGGCATCTCAGCCAATCCAGCTCTGTACTGCCTGGGCCTCCTTCCACTCTGTACCTGTCTCCTACCTCCTAACCCTCCATCTCAAATGTCACCTCCACCAAGAAGCCTCCCCAGGTGCCCCATGGCACAGCCCTTCCATATGACCAGTTAGTGAATATCTATGGTGGGCCAGATTCATCATCAAATCATTGGATTTAATCCTCATGACAGCCAGTTTGCTACCCACTAATTTGTTCTCCACATATTACATGGAGAGATTTTTTTTAAACCACATTACTCTCCTGTTTAAAACCCTCCAATGAGCACCAGAATCTGGAAACAATTGAAACATCCCTCAGCTGGTGAATGGACAAATAGTGGTACATGCATATAATAGAATACTACTCAGTAACAAAAAAGGAATGAACCACTGATAGCACAACATGAATGAAGCTCAAATGCATGATGCTAAGTGAAGGAAGTCAGACTCAGTAAGCTGCATCCTGTGATTCTTTATATGACATTCTGGAAAAGGCAACACCATAGGGACAGAAAACAGATCAATGGTTGTCAAGGGATGGGGCAGATAGGAAGAACTGACTACAAAGGGGCACAGGGGGACTGCAAGGGGCAATGGAACCAACTGTTCTCTATCTTGATTGTGGTGGTGGTTACAGAACTAAATGCATTTGTCAAGAGTCATGTAAGTTACTTGACCTAAAAGCCAAACAAAAGAATGACTCTGCCCACCTCTCCATCGTCATCTCCTCCAACTCCTCCTCTTGTTAGCTACACTATAGCCACTCAGGTCTTCTCCCAGCAGCCAGGAGACACCTGACCTGTCTCACCTCTGAGACTTTGCCCCTGTCATTCCCTCAGCCTGATTTCCCTGCCCTGCACCTCTGCACTACCAGCTCCCCATTCTACTTGAAGCTTCTACTTCAATGCCGCCTCCTCAGAGAAGCCTTCCATATTTCTCTAGGCCCACTGTGTCCATCTCAAAGCTGTGTTTCTTTTACAGAATGTATCACAGGTTTATTTGTGACACTAATTATTTTGTTTATTAGTCTGTTTGTTTGTGGAATGTGGGTCTCTACCACTAGGATGTGAACTTCGGGAAGGCAGAGCCCAGCACAGTGCCTGGCACACAAAGGAACAGCTCAATAAATAGCTGTCAAATGAACAAATGAGTCCTAGGGAGGGAAGATTACCATCTTGTTCCACTCCCCTGCAGAAAATCACTTTTGGTCAGTGCCACTGTGTCTAAATGTAATTCTTTGATTCTGTAAAGCTAATGCCCTTGGAGGCTTCAGACCCCAGTAGAGGCCTCAAATCCCAGCCAACCTACTCCCAGGATCTTTGCCAGATTCCAAACCTTACCCAATGTATCACCTCCTCCCTAGGTTCTAGGGATCCAACCAACTAAGGGGCAAACAGACCCAGAAGGAATGACAGAGCTGAGCTGAGGATCCAGAACCTTTGTTCTGTAGGACAGCAAGCACCCCATGGAGGAACAGGAGTCTGCCTGGCCCGCCTTCTCCCACACTGCCCTGCCCACTGTGGCTGCTCCCTCAGGCCAAAACCCAGGCTGCCTGCCCATCTGCCACCCTGGCTCTGGCACAGGCCACTCAGCCCAGCCCGGAAGGGCTGACCTGCAGAGTGGGCCAGCAGTGGCCACAGGGGCAACATGCCAGCCCTCTGAGAGGACAGAGCAGCCATCTGCTATCCCTTCTGCCCACCCCCCAGGGTCTGTCAAGGCTCCAGATGAGATCATCGCACGTGGACCCCAAGGAGGGCAGAAGGCTCTGCAAATCTCCATCCCTGCACCCCCAGCTCAAAAGCATAGGCTCTGGGCATAGCACTAGGGTCAGGGAAACTCAAAGACTCCATCTCTTCACAGACAGGGACACTGAGGGCTAGGGAGGGACTGGGGCAATCCACAGTTCCCCAGAAGGTCCAGAGTTGAGCAGGAAGGGATCTGGGCTCTTGTCTCCAAGTCCAGAGCCCGCTGGGAGATGGGCTCTATTTTGGGGGTAGTTAGGGTCAAAGGTCCTAGAGAAGGACGGACAGAAGTCCATTCAGGCATTGCTGTGTAACACAATGCCCCTACTCCAGCTGGCCCAGAGGCTACCTGGTCCCAGTGACCCAGAAGGTCATGAGAGAAGACACGGGTCCTAGGCTTGCATCTCCAAAACCAATAAATAATAATGAGCACGTTATTCCCTGAACGCTCCCCCTCTGCTGGCCACATGACAGGCAGCTCAAGAACCTAGGTCAGAAAGGTCAATTATGTTGCCCACGGTCTCACCCTAAATGGCACCGCCAGGATTTGAGTCCAGCTTAAGCTCTGATAAACTACAGTCTCTAGAATGGGACAACAGTGATAATAACTATAGTCAATATTTACAAGGGCTAACCAGGTGCCAGACATGGGGCTGAGCTCTGAATGGAGGTCCTTTACCTTGTGCTCAATGACAGTCCTTCTGAGGGGGTGCTATTATTTTGTGCCCATTTTACAGGTAAGCAAACGGAGGCTCAGGAAGATGAAGGCTGCACATCCAATCAGGAAAGAGCACCCCCCAGATCTGGCACAGCTCAGTGCATGAGACCCCAGATACTCCTCTGATGGGGAGCTGTGTGCTTGGGATGGGGGTGAGGGGTAGAGGAGATGCCTGGAGACCAATGCCCACCAGGGCCAGGCCTGGCTTGTCACTGCCCCATTCTAGGCCTCACCAGACAGAGCACGGGGATATCTGCAGCCCCCATTGCACGTGTGTGTGCGCGCGTGTGTGTGTGTGAGTGAGATTCACAGCAGGGGGCATTTGCCTGTGTCCCTCCTGTCCTTTCTGTGTGAACAGGAAGAAAGTCAGCATTTGGATCTGGATATGTTTAAAACAGCCCCTAAATGGTCCCTGGGCTGCAGCCAAATCTCTGAGCAGGGACAGAACAGTGCTCAGAGGTCTTTAGAGAGGGTCAAGGGAGTGGCCCAGGGCCTCACAGCTTAAGGCTCCAGCACATTCCAACATTTAAACCTGCTGAGACTTTTCTCCTGCCATTCCCCCTGCCTGGCAATCTTCAAAGACCATCATGAGACCCCAGTCCTTCTGCTTCTTGCCTCCTGCAGGCTGTATGATCTGTGGCAAACCACTTGACCTCTCTGTGCCCCAGTTTATACCTCTGTAGAAGGAAGGAGCTAAATCCCACCCTGGTAAGGTCCCTACTCTAGTGCAGAACACATGGGGGTAAGGGCTGATGTGAAACCTGTACTTACCCAACTAAATACCTACCGGTAATTACATTTGAGGTTAATGCCCCAAAGGAGCCCACAGGAAGCTCCTAGGTGTCTAACAGGAGCCTGGACTGGAGCTGAATGCACAATGGTAGAGGAGGAAACGGAGGGAACACGGAGGGAACCACAAGTGCAAAGGCCCCCCAGGTGGGAACAGCTCAGGAACAGAAACCTGGGATGCGTGGGGCATGTGGAAGCTTGGGTGGAGCAGGGGTGAGGCGAAGTTGAGGGAGGCAGGACCACACAGGCTACTCAGGCACTTGGGCAGGGCCAAGGAGAGTTGAGCAGAAAGGGACAGGGCCTAGGAGGGGCACAGGGGGGAGGGACTGATGCAATTGACCCAGAAGACACCCAGTGGATTTGGGGCAAAACCAGGGGAAAGATGTTTAGCTGGTCCAGCCTGACTGCAGGACCCCAAACTGGTTTTCCACTGGAGCCTGAGAGTTCTCTGTGGTTCAGGCAATGGGAGCTTATTCACCTTGATCTTAGAATGAGGAACTCCAAGGTGGCCGGCCCTCCATAAGCAAAGCAGTGCGTATTCCAGGTTACAGTCTGGGGCACTGGCCTCAGCAATTCAAAGACTGGGGTGGGAAGGAAAGGGGCACATGAGCAAGACACGTTTGGGGAAACCCATAATGCAACTCCGCTCCACGCACACTTCTCAGGCTCCTGCTCCATGCCAAGACCCACACCCAGAGCCAGGCACTCCCTGCCATCAAGGACCCAGGGCCCATGAGCAGTCAGACCCAAGCCTGCTGATGAGTGATGAGGGCGGATAGTTGTTGAGTGCTTTTTAATGAGCAGGCCCTAGCTAATCCGTACACACGTGTTCTTTGATTTAATGCTCACAGCAACTGTACAGATGAGCATGCCTACTTTACTGATAAGGAGACTGAGGCTCATAACGGGGAAGCTCATAGAGGAAAAGGCAGAGCCAGGATTCAAGCCCAGGGCATCTTGGCTCTAAACCACAGTGCTCTTAACCATGTAGACACTGGAAAAGGGAAGGGCCAGCCTGCTGCCCACACCTTCTCTGACTCCCTGCCACTCCTCAGGGAGGCCAGCACTATCTGCTAAGAATGCAGACCTGTGGGTCTCCAGTGCTCTGTCCCTAGCCTCCAGCTCCAAGTTCCTTCTGGCACCAGAAGGCAGAGGATATGACCACAGGTGAGGCCATTCCTATGGTGCAATGGTGGAATTAACTTAGTAATAACCTTACCTGCTTGTCAGGCCCCTGCCTAGAACTGAGCCAAGCCCCTCCACCCCCCACCCCCTAGGGACTCCCTCTGCCCCAGAAGCTACACAGGATGTGGGCTCCCTCCCTCCCTCTGTACCCAGGACAGCATTAGATGTGTCATATACCCAAACACTTATCCTGCCAAGTGCCCTGCAAAAGGGATTAAATTCCTATTTTACAGACAGTAAGACTGAGGCTTGATAAGGGACTTGCACTTGAAGATCATACACAGGAAGAAGGTGACAGAGCAAGGTTTGGCTCTAGACCTGACCCCAAAGGCAGAATTTGTCCACAAAACCACATAGGCTTCCTTGCCTCCCACCCTGGACCCCTGGGCTTTGTGCCCAATGCTAGATACATGGAAAGGGGGCAGCTCCTAGCCTTGCTACAGGTCAATATGGCCCCCTCTCAGCAAGGTGTTCATAGCACCTCAACTTAGCTTGGCATTTAATGCCCCTCCAAGCAGGCCCCACGCCCCTTCCCAGCCTCTCCCTTACCACTGTCCCCACCCACCGGTCCCTCTAGCTCTTCTGTTTAAGTCTGCAGCCTGCCTGCAGCCCACCTGCAGAGCCTGGTCACTGCCTTTCATTCAATCACACAACTGAGTCCCTATGTCAGGCACTATTCCAGTAGCTGGGCATGGAGGCAGGTACTCAAGGGCAACTCCTCAACTCTAATGCCTCCTCTTCCAGAAAGTCTTCCAGGCCCCTCCTCTGGGTGCCCACTTCTCCATCTCCTCTATCCTGGCCTCCTTCAGCAGTTCCCAAGCACTCATTAGGGATGGGAGTGGCATGACTCTCTACAGCCCCTAGCAAAGGGAGAGGGGGAGGGAGATGAGGGCATGCAGGAAATCCCAAGATCAGAAGGGAGTTGCCCTGGGCAGTGTTTCTTCAGTGGGTAGGCCTGACAATTGCTCCATTTCATTCAGCCCACTGGGCCCAGGCCCAAGTGCTAGGCATCAAGGGCCTCAGAGGCTATGGTGCAGCTTCTGATTTGGTGACCTGCCAGTCCCCCATTCACCTACCTCCTTAACCCCCAGCCTCATTTGTAGGGCCCCCAGATCCAGGAGGTTAAGAAATCAAGCCCCCATCTACTCCTCACTGTTCCCGGCAGCCTTGCAGAAGGAAGCTTGTGGAGGAGCTGAAAACAGTAGTTTGTACACATTAGCTCCAGGGAGACAGGGACCAGGATTTCCTGTGTTTCTGTGTGGGTGAAATGTCAGAGTCAGTATGCGTGTGAGCACTCAGGTTTACGGGTCTCTGGCACCCACTACTTAGCGAATGCTACAGGGCTGACATCTGCGTGCTCTGGCTCGTGTCCCTGCTTACATGTAGGTGGCTGCGTGTCTGTGTGTCTCCGAGGTATATGTCTGCGAGCCCTGGGTAGGTGTGCCAGGGCCTCTTGTTGCTCTTTTTGTAGAAGAGGCGGTGGGGGTATCTGGGCTGTAAGCATGCATCTGTGCCCGCCTGGCAGGGGCGGATCTGTGGATTTCTGTGGATGCTAGCATCTGTGTGTAATGAGCCTGTGTGGGTTTGTGGATGAGTCTGCATATGTGTATATACTGCTAAGTTGTCTGAAGGTGTCTCCAGGCTGTGTCCATCTCTGGGACACGGCCAAGTGTGTAAGATGTATGTGAGGGTATGTTTCTGAGCTGGAGGTCTCCTAGATATTGTGAGCCCATGCTGGTAATGTGTGGGTATGATAAGACAGGAGGCTGTGTATCTGCCGGGGTTTGTGTAGGTCTCTGAGCGTGTCTCCTTTCTAACATGTCTGAAGGTGTGCTTCTGGAAGCACCAATGTAAGCATGTCACTAGATGTGTTTGTGTGTGAGAGTGTGCCCAGGAATCCAGGCCCAGCCCCTCTGTGAGGAATGCTGGAAGCCCCGGGAGCCATGGTCCCCCCAGGCCTCAGCAGCAGCCACCTCACATTTTCCATCTCATTTTCCATCTCACTGGAGCGGCCCCCCTTCCTCCATTACAGGCAAACTGCTGAGGATTCTTAAAGATCCAAGCCTCAGAGCAGCTTCTTGTAGGCCACCTCTTAGATGACTCAGGGAGGGCCAGGACTCAGGGCAGGGACCAGCCAGGAGCTTTGCTGACCATAATGTCCACTCCTCCCCAACATCCAGCGACAAACTGGAGCCCTCCCCCTATAGCTCCCAGGAACTGAGAGGAGTTTCACAACTTGCTGGCTACTGCACCACACATCTGGCACAGAGCCTGGTACCCAGAAGGCACTCCGAAATATGTGTGAATGAATGAATGAATGAATGAATGAATGAATGCATATATGCAGAAGCAGGTAAGGGAAAGGCAATGACTGGGCGAGGCACTGACATTTACTGTGCACTTGATCTGTATCATCACACAGAAAACGGTGCCCACAGCCCTCAGAAATACTGAATATCTCACCCAGTGTCACACAGCTAGTAACTGTCAAAGCCAGGAAAGAACCCTATTCTGTGAAGTTCAGGCTGTTTCTTGCGTAGGAGAGAGTGGAAGAGACCCGGGAGAAGGGGAGCTTCATAGGGTGGTCTAGTGAGGTTCCCAAGTGTATCACCTGTGCAACATGGGTGCACTACATAGTCTTTGTTTCCTCATCTGTCCAATGGGTCTGACAGCAGAACCCTCCACACAGGATTGCTATGAGTAAAGGGCTTACTTAACCCAGAGCCTTGCACACTGGAAGTGATCAATTGTCGATAGCATTTGTGAAACAAGAGCCATAAAAATCCAGGGATCAGAGGTTTAGAAGTCCCCAGTCCGGTTCTAATATTCCAGTCCTCTGGGTTCCAACCTAACCATTATCCATCCCTTAAAGCTGGATCTAAACCCCTGTAACTTCCTCTAGGATCTCAGATCCTTGGCCCCAATCAGTCTGCATTGGTGCAGGTACATATTCACATACAGGCATGCACACACATGTCCCCCCCCTCTGCAGATTCCACACCCCCAGCCCCAGCATATGTTATTCTCCAGTTGTTCCCAGCTAGTCTTAGCCTAGAACCTGGCACACAACAGGATTCCTCTCACCAACCCATGTCCCAGACTAGACACTGTTAGCAAACCAAAAGCTCACTGCTCCTGTTATATGGTAGGAAGAACAGAGTTACCTAGACCAACCAGGTTTGGAATCCTGGCTGTGTGACCTGGAGCCTCCATTTACCCAACTGTACAATGAGAACTGGGGGTGTATTAGATGCTTCCTTTGCGTCCTTCTGGACTGACATCTAGATTGGCTGCACTGCAAACACTTGCATCTAGAGCCTCCAAGCAGGTGGGGAGGCCTTGCTTTACGGAGACCATACAGCATGGAATGTGATCACATCTTTTTGTCCTCCCTGGAACAGTTCCCAACTTTTCATCCTACACCTAAGGGGACCCACCCTCCTGGCTTCTCCCAGCTCCTCCAAGATAGAAGACATAGACATCCTGTCTGCTTGGCTAACAACATTAACAATTCCTCAAGAGATGCAGATTTCACTACTTGCAAAAAGCTTTCTTGTTGATTCATACCTCCCTGATTCCTGACAACAATCCTATGAAGTTGCTCAGGCAGGTTCTACCACCTTCATTGTATAAATGAAAAAAAAAAGTAGCTCAGAGAGGCCAAGTGACTTGCCCATGGCCACACAGTAAAAGGCAGGTCTCAAAGCCAGGTCTTTTAGCACAAACTCTCATATTCTTCTATCCACACTGGGTGGGTTCCCAGCATATCCTTAGCACATGGTACATGGGTGACAGTTAGTAGTGATGGAGAGTTGGAAGACCTCAGACCATCAGGGTTTTAAAGGTCAAACACAGTCAATATGTCTGCTCTGCAGCTAAAGCTGCATCTTAGAATCCTAGAACCTCAAAAGTTAATAATCCGCAGAATTCCATGGCTGGAAGGGATGCTAAGTCAGGCAAATCAACTGTAGCCACCACATGAATCTCATTCAGAATCCTCTTTGAGTAATCACAACCACCAACACTCTATATAGTTTACAAGCTGCTTTCCACAAACCCTATGTCTATATCTAAACATGTGAAGTCATCCAGCCTCTCTTTGAATAACTCAAATGACAGTGAGCTCACTCCCTTCTTTGCAGCAGCTCCTTCTATTGTGTCATTGGGAAACAGCTGCCCATTTATACTTTCCCGCTTGAGCCCCAGAGCAAGCCTCATGCAACAGGAGATCTGCCATAACCCGAGAGGCCTTCCTCAGTTGACAACTCGAGGTGCATCCCACCAGTTGGGCAGTAACCCTAAGTAGGGCCCCACCAGACTCTTGGACCAACCCAGGCAGCATGAGGCCTGCAGGGGACACACTGGGGAACTGGAATCCTTGTCCTGGTAACTCAGTTCTTACATCTTAGAAGCAAAGTGGCCCAGAGGGGCAGGAAACACGTCAAGAGTGTAATGACTCCTACTCCAAGCCCAGGTTGCCTGGAGAACCAGCTCTGGGACTTGGAACAAGTCCTTCCCCACTCTGATCATGGCTTATCATCTGTAGATTGAACAAACTAACATTTCCTATAATAGTTCCTACACTTACAGTCCACAGCCAGTTTCTAGATTTTCACCTCACCTCTGTGAGGTTGGCAGTTGGGTTAAACAAAGCTTGGGAGAGGTTCAGGGACCAACCCAAGTGTACATAGCGAGAACTGTACACTCTGGCCAGGCTTACCTCTCTCATCCAATCTCCTTCCTCTCCGGCCTCGGGACTGTTCCTCGAAATCAACAAGCTTTTTCCTACTCTCGTAGTTTGGAATGTTCTTATTCAAGCTTCTTTTTCAGCCGGTTCCATCTCCTCCTTCACCCTTGGCCCCTCTTGAGTACCCACACCCCCACTTCCATGTGCTCCTGGCACAACGTACCCTGCTCCACCCTAATATAATCCATATTGTGATTTGCTGTATGACTATTGTTTAATCCCAGTCTCCCCGACTAACCCAAAGCTCCATGAAAACACTCATCCTTATTGACGGCTAGACCCCCAGATCTGCACTAGTACCTGGTACACAGTAAGCACTAAATAAATAGTTGGTGAATGAATGAATGAGGGGCCAGGAGAAGGAGCCCAACCTGCTTTAGATAGGGTGGTGGATCTATTCTGCCTCCACAGAATCCACAAGGGAACATGAAAAGCATCCATGAAAATGTGTCACCTACCACTTGAGAATAGCAGTGATGACAGATACTTTCATCTGAGGCTCACGACATGCCAAATGCTCTAGTGGTGTTTGCACACATTATCTCATTTAACCCTTAAGGCTGGAAGATGTGCAATGTGCCTTTTTACAATGAAGCAATTGGGGTTCAGAGACACTAAATAACTTGACCAAGATCACACACCCAGGGGCCTGAACCTGGCTCCCAAAACCAACAGTGGCCTGCGGCCAGCCTGCACACAAAGCCTGAAAGCTTGAAAAACTGAGGCTCAGCCCTGGCCCAGGCAGTGGGTGGTCCCCAGCCAGGCCTTGACCACTGTGAGACCTTGGGCTCAACCCCCAGCCTTCTGGGATTATGCTTTATCTTAACAGTCATGGGTAGCTCAGATGGACGCTAGAGCTCTGCCTGGTGACTTCCTGGGAAGGACAGGAGCCCATGGCAGTAGTGGGAAAGGGAGGGGAGGGAATGTATAAAGAGACCTTGAAGCAGAGCTCTATGGACCATCTTCTCTAACCAGGGTGAACAGTGGGGGCAGGAGTGGGGAGTGAGAACCTCAGGGCCTGAGTTCAGAGCAGCTAAGGCAGGGAGCACAAGAAGCAGCTCAGGGAGGATGCTGGGATGGTTCAACCATTATGCACTCACTTTGTGGCTACAGGGTTCAGGGATTGAGTCTGGGCCCCAGCCCATGTGGACCCATATGCTGAACTGGGGCATGCTACCCTTTTGGGAGGCCCCCAGTTCCGTTTCCACCCAGGGCAGCTTCCCATGTGGGGGGCTCCAAGCCCAGTTCCCGCCCTGTGTAGCCCCACATCCACCTGTATGGAATGAAACTATGTTGAAACTAATGATGTACAACTATGGAGACTGCGCTGGGCCTTCCCCCTTCTCTCTGTCTGTCTGTCTCTCCCTGTCAAACAATAAAAATAAATCTTAAAAAAAAAAAAAGCAGCAGCAGCTCAGAGCACCAAGAGATTAGGGCCAGGCTTCCTCCTGGCTTGTCACTCTACTCCTACCCACCCTCTACTTGTCCTCTCCTTACCATTACTTCTGAAGACTCTAAGAGCTCACTGAACCCTTATTGTCAACAAGGAATGGGGCCTTTAGGAAAACTTACCCAGGGGTGAATTATCCTGATTTGTACAGGCCCTATCCTTCCATTCTACAAGCATGTACTGGACACATGCTGGATAGCAAATCCTGGGGAAATGCGGAGAGGGAGACACAGTTGAGCAAGACCCCAAAACTCCAGTGAGAGAGAAAAGCATTTGGCCAGAAGGGCCACAAGGCAAAGCTAAGTGTTGCCAGACAGACATAAACCAGCAGAGTGCTGCTAACTCTGTGGCTCTCGGCCAGGGGCACCCTGGGTGTTGTGCCAGGACATTAACTGACAAGAGCAGGTAACATTTCAGCCTCTTCCAGAACCGTGCCCAACCAGTGGGCAGCCCGTGAAGTTTCCACTCTGCTCAGCCAAGGTCGACATAAGAGGGCTGGGCTGTTCCTAAAGCTGCCACAGTGCCAGGTGGTGGACAGCTGGAGGCTG
Source organism: Craseonycteris thonglongyai (assembly GCA_004027555.1). Taxonomy (NCBI): domain Eukaryota; kingdom Metazoa; phylum Chordata; class Mammalia; order Chiroptera; family Craseonycteridae; genus Craseonycteris; species Craseonycteris thonglongyai. The sequence continues at coordinate 79,647 of PVKE010002266.1, forward strand.
GCCTGCACCCAATAGGTGCTCATGTCCACCCAGTAGGTGCAGAGCCTGGCCTCCTGGGGAAGCTCTCAGGCCCCCACATACCCAGAGGGAATGCCCCTTTCAGATAGGCAGCTGCTCTCCTCTCACTGGGCACATGGGAGGGACATGGGCCGGGCCATGAGGGGCCCATGGTGCCGCTGTGTACACAAAGCCTGTCCCAGAGAGGGCAGAAGACAATATCCTGGGATTTAGGAAGCTGTCTCTGAACCGTTTCTCCCACGACATCATCCTCCCAGGCTGTGGGACCGTTAGACTGGGCGGAAGTCGGACTTGAGCCAAAGGGATGTTCCCAGATGTCATGCTTTCAAACGGGAACCGCCCTGAAAGGCAGGCGGGGACAGGCCAGCAGGCGGAGACTGGCCAGCAGGCGGGGACTGGCCTGCGCCCGGGAAAGCCCTGAGACAAGGCTCAGGATGGCGTTCCAGCCTCTCCTTGGCACGGGCTGGCCACAGGTCTCCCTGGCAGCATGCACACCAGTGCCGCTCCCAGGGAGGGCAGCCACCAGAGGCCTGGCCTCGGGACTGAGGGTGGGAGCTCTGAGTGGCTGATGGTAGGCGTCCAGCCCCAAGCTGAATGCCCACCCCGCCAGGTCAAGTAACCATCCAAGCGTCCTCCAAAGCAGTTTTCTCAAGCCGCCCACCTCCTTGCCCAAATCAGGGCCCTTTGGCCCATCTCCTCCTCCAGCTTCCTCCTCCTCAGGTTTCCCAAATACAATGGAAGGCGGAATGTGAGGGGGCCCTAGATGGGCATCAGGGTGGTCCCCGAAGGTTCAGGCCCCTTTTCCAGCTCGTTCGGTGAGGCTGCGGGGCTGGCGGGTGCCTCCGTTCCGCGGTCTGTGACAACCAGGGGCTCCCCTCTCCCCCCATCAGCGCCCCAACCTTGAGATAGTCGTTCTCCGAGCGCAGTTCCTCCAGCTCTCGCACGAAGCCGCTGGGCCCGCAGTCCAGCATCTCCTCGGTGAGGTCGGAGAAGGCCAGCGAGGCACTGAGGGGCAGGCGGCTGCTGCCCACCGACGACGCGGCTGCCGACGGCTCGTCGGGGGAGGCGGGCGGCCGCGGAGGCTGCTGTGCCGGCGGCGCGGGCTGGGCCGGCTGCCCGGTGCGGGCCCCCGCCGGGCCCCCGGCCGCGGACTCGGCGTCGCTGCTCAGCGCCAGCTCCAGGCCCAGCAGCCGCGCCTCTTCCGACGCACAGTCCGACACCTCCGAGCTGCTGTCGGTGAGGCTGGGCGGCGGGGGAGGCGGTCGCGGGCCGGGACCTGGGCGCGGGCGGCCTTTGGCACGGACCCCGGCGCGGACGCCCGCCACCCGCGTCCCCGCGCCCCGCGCCCCGGGCGCCACCGCGCGCCCCTTCTTGTCGGGCCGGGCGGAGGACGCGGCGCTGCAGGCGGCTGCGGCGCCCGGGCCTGGGCCGCGGCGGCCCTTGGCTAGCGACCAGCCGGCCACGTCCTTGGGCCGGGCCGGCGATGGCGCGCGGTGGCTCTTCTTCCTCTCCGGGGCGGGTGCGGGCGGGGCACCGCAGCCCCGGGCAGGAGGCTCCCCCGCCGGCGCCTCCATTTCGGCCTCCCTCCGCCTCAGCGAGCGGCGCGCATGGCCCTGAGGCGGGTCGGGGCGCCGCTCCCTCCGCTCTGGCGGCGGCTCCGCGCGGCTCACCTCCGTCCTGGGGCTGCGCTCTGGCCCCGACCCCCGCCGCACTGCCTCTCCGCTGCTCTGAGCTCGGAGAGCGCGGCCCGCTCGCCTCCAGGCGCCCCGGCTCCGGCTCCGGCTCCGCCCGGCGCCCGCCCCCTCGGCCTCGCCGCGCCCCCGGAGCGCGCCTGGGCCCCGGCTGCCCACACGCCGGTCGCTCCCTCGGGTTCCGAGCCCGGCTGCGGCCCGGGCCCCGGCTCCGCCCGGCGCGGCCCGGCGCAGCCCCGCCAGCTCCCCGCCCCGCTGCCTCAGCTCGGGGGCGCGCGGCTCCGCGAACAAAAGGCGGCCGCGGCGGGAGCGGCAGGGAGGGACACAGGCAGCGAGCGAGGGAGGGATCTGCGAGGCAACAGCGACCCCCTCGAGGGTCAGGCAGGCCGCGGCTGCCCCGGCCCGGGCTCCCGCCGCCGCCCCGCCGCCCCCTTCCCTGCCGGCCCGGGCAGCGCACCCGACGGGGGCTCCGCGGCGCCCAGCGTCCCGGCCGGGGCCCCGCGAGCGCGAGCGGCGACAGCGGCGCCTCCCAGGCGGAGGCCGTGCGGCCCTCAGGGCGCAGGAGCCAGCATCCATACACACGCCGCTCCTCGCCCCTCGCTCTGCCGAGCGTGCGCGAGCTCCGCCCCCTAACCCAGCGCAGGAGGCCGGTGAGCCCATTGCACCGATGCGTACACCGAGGCTAGCCCAGGGTTAATGGCAGCGCCGGAATGGAACCCAAGCCTCACACCTCAAGGGCGTGCTCGGCTCTTCTGCCTCGACTTCCCCGGCCCAGGCATAGGCACCGTGAAGCCCTGGGTGCATGACCGGCCCTGCACAACCGGACCGGCTGGGACCCCACGCACATGTACTTTCTCCTCCCTGACCCCAGTTTCGGGCTCCGCACGGCTGAGATAGAGGCGACCTGTTATGAGGCGTTAGCCCAGCGATGCTTGGGGAGTAGGTTCGGGCTCCACTGGGGGCCGGCATGCGCTGGAGATGGTTGCCCTGAGCCCCACATGTTCCCTCCCAAGAGCAGCTGCGGACGACCCTGGAGCTACGGCTCTGGAGGGTGGATTCTCTCCTTCTAGGGCCGTCTCCAGGGCTACTGACTTCCCCGTGTGTCTGTCGCCGCTCCCCGCCCCCTTCCGCTCTCCCCCTCCTTGCTGTCTCCCTGTCGCTGAGCCGCCGCTGGGAAGAGCCAGATTAAGTCCTTTGGCAGCCCCTCAGGCGGGCACTCACTCTCAGGGTGGCACACCATTACCAATGTGTTTACCCTTCTGTAGCCTCTTCCTCCTCCTGTTCCCTCAGTCCTCCTTTCCCTCCTCCTTTTCCAGTTTTTCCTTTTCCTCCACCTGCCCATTTCCTCCATCCTCCCCCTCCCCTCCCAATCCTGTCCCTTCCCTCCTCCTGCCCTTGACGCACAGCTGGCACCAGGTCCACTCGGTTGTTTCTGTCCCACCCCTCCTACAGCACTGAATACATTTCTGGACCTGCTGCATGGCTTCATCCCCATCTAGCTGTGTCCAGGTGTGAGTGACCCCTCCACGTTCCTCCAGGTGCCCCTCACTGAGCCAGGTAAGGAGAAGAGCTAACTTATCAGGGTTCAGGGCAAACATTTCTTCTGGAGCATTTCCACCCGCTCCGGACAAAGCATCGGCTCCCCTGCCCCCACTGACGGTCCACTCGCTTGGTCCACAGGCTCCAGGTAGGACACTGAGGGACACAGTGGTGACTTAGTGTTGTGTCCTGGCCTCCTGGAGAAGACACTATAGCAGCCAGATGGCCATAAAAGATTCATCACAAACAGAGTGGCGTGCAGTGGCACAGGGCAAGGGCCAGGGCAGCCCTTCTACTTCCTGGGCTTCAGAGTCCCCACTTGGTCTAGTCTGCTGTAACAGATGACAGGATCCTTCCAGTTCTGATGCTCCTGTTTCTTATAGGCTGGCCCTGGTCTGGCAGAGAGAGATGCCGTGTAGCTCTTGGAAATTGTTTACCTTCCTGTGCTTCAGCTTCTCCCCCTATGCAGAATGTGGGCTTGGAGATGTTGGATGGTGTGAATCCAGATGGCAGGGGACCTGCCAGACCAGGCCAGTTCGGCCACTCCTGACACATCCATGGCCACACCAGTAGTCCTGAAATTATCATGGGCCTGAGACCTGGCTCTACCTCAACACAGGTGACTGAGCAGGGAGCTGAGGGACCTTCTTACTCTGATGGTCTTTGGATTTGGGGAGACATAAATCTATATTGCAGCCCCAGGAGAGCCTGGGGAGCAGCAGCAAGGCCTTGGTGGGAAGGAGTCCTGGGGTTGGGTGGGGCCAAGGTAGGGGCTCTGGACTGGGTCTCAGTTCAGATCAGAGAAATTGCAAAATGAGTGGGACTTGCTGGGAGTCCAGAACTGGCTGCATGTAGGCAGAAAGACTGTGGTGGCTTCCTGGCCCATGGACACTCACTTATGCCAGGCTCTGTGCTCAACACTTCATTAGTGGCTCTTGGAAAGGTGAAAACTTCTTGTGGCTGATTGTATTTTCCAAAGACAGGTACAGGAATATATAGCTTATCCCAATTACTCTTTTTATCATGAGGCATTGACACTCTTCCATTTGAGTGATGGGGTCTATGTTCTCTCCCCTTGAACCTGGGTAGACCTTTGTGACTGACACAACCAACAGAGAATGGCAAAAGTGACGATGACTTCCAGAGATAGGTCATAAAAGACAATATGGCTCTACCCACTACAGTCAACCGCAATATCTCTCTACCTTCTCTCTCTTCTCTCTTCTCTCTTCTCTCTCTTCTCATGCTTGGAATGCAGCCACCATGTTGAGAGGAAGCCCAGGCCTCATGAAGGTCAGGCCATATGAAAGTGTTCCCGGGATGCCAGGGTGGCTCAGCAGGGTCGAATCCCAGGCCCAGCCCATGGAGACCCATATGCTGAGCTAAGGTGTGCCCCAGTTTGGTTCTCTCCAGGGTGTGCTTCCCATGTGGGAGGCCCACAGCCCAGTTTCTGCCCTGTGTGGCCCTGCGCCCACCTGTGAAATGAAACTATATTAAAAACTGGTAACGTACAACTATGGAGACTATTCTGGGCTCTCCTCCTTCTCTCTCTCTCTCTCTCACTCTCTCTCTTTCTCTTTCTCTCTCTCTCTCTCTCTCTCTCTCTCTCTCTCTCTCTCTCTCTGTCTAAAACAATACAAATAAATCTTTTAAAAAAAAAGAAAAAAAGTGTTCCAGTCAACAACTTCAGCTCTGGTCCCCACTAACCCCCAGGCATGTGAGAACGTGAACCTTTAGATGATTCAGCCCCCAGCCTTGGAGCTGCCCCAGCTCATGCCAAGTGGAGCAGAATGGAGCTGTCCCCAAACTGCAAAATAAATATTGTTGTTTTCAGCCACTAAGTTTTGGGGTGGTTTGTTATGCAGCAATAGACAACTGGAATGCTTGTCCAAGGTCACGCAGCGTGGAAGGGCAGGGTTGGGGCTATTTGAACCCAGGGCCATCTAACTTCAGAGCCTGTTGTGCTGAACTATTGGACAGTGTCCAGCTAAGGCGCACAGTGTGTGCTGTGCAAAGCTCTACCCAAGAAGACACGAAGCAGTAAATGATTGTAAGAATTATATCAGACTGTAAGAAATGGAATTGCTCTCTACCCAGTGGAAAAAGTTTTTCTACCATTCAAGCTGCTAAATTGACCAACATGATAGAAACTGAATGGGCACTAAATCCTGGAAGCCTTCTAAAAGAAAGTGACTTTTTAAATTTTTTTGTTTTTGTTTTTGACAGAGAGACAGATACAGAGAACAGAGACAGAGAGAAGGGGGAGGGCCCAGAACAGTCTCCATAGTTGCACATCATTGGTTTTTCCACATAGTTTCATTCCACAGGTGGGCGGGGCTGCACAGGGCAGGAAATGGGCCAGGGTCTTCACCCTGGTGAGAACTGAACTGGGGGCACTCGCCAGTTCAGCAGCCCCCAGTTCAGCATATGGGTTCCCACGGGCCGGGG
>PVKE010002267.1:0-85133 GCA_004027555.1 Craseonycteris thonglongyai
GCCACGCCCCTTCCCAGGCCCCGCCCCGCCCCCTCGCGGGCCTATTCCTTTCCAGACGAAGAGTCTAGAACGCAGGCCTGGGTTGGCTGACAGCGGCCACGTTTCCCCGAGGGTGTGTGGTGTGTAAACAGCGTTGTTGTCAGTCAAGTCTCCTCTGTGAGTTACAGGACCCTCCCGGTGGATTCTTTGTAAAAGGAGGATCAATTTGCTAGGAGCTTACTCACCCCTCATTTGTATCTTTATTACTTTATAGGGTCTGTAACCTCTTCCAGCTTCACTCTGAGTTTCTCTCTTCAGCCCTCCCTTTGGACGATTCTTTCTGCCCTTGTCTTTCTACTTTCCCCCGCACGCTGGAACTGCTGAGATCATAGGGCCAGGAGGTAGAATTCACCAGTGTTTAGTAACAAGAACTTTTAACCCAAAGATTGTGGTGAATTGGTAACAGAAAGGAGGAGAACCTCCCCGAACTTTCAGGCTTCGAGACAGAATGTGGGTCCTTTCAAACTGCGTTTGCTTCTTGCTGAGTTGGGGTCCTCACCCCTGGCGTCCCTTGGGACAGGTCGCCCTTCTTTCTCCTGGAGGAGACAGCTGTATTTCACCAGGGATGAAGTGATTTATGTGCACTATTTAAAGAGTGTTTTGGTGCTCTGAGGAATGCAAAATGCAGCATGGCTTGACAGTACAGTATACTTAGGGGAGAATGTGGAATGCACCGAATGTTTTCTTTTCCTTCTTTTAAAACTAGTTTAAATCTATTTCAGTGACGAAACTGTTTAACCATGTGCAAATGTGTAATTCTGCCTCCTGACAGAGTCGGCCAGGATTGACCTGCCTTACCAAGGCTGAAAGCAAGGCTTGTCACCCAGGGGTTTTCTGAGCCATAGATTTCCCTCTCAGTGTAGAGTACCATAAAATGACTACTACACTTTTTACAGATTCAATGCCTTTCTTGATCCCCCTCTTTTAGATATATATTTTTAGTGGGGAGGGACATATGTTTTAATATTTTACCCAGTGAAGGTAGTTTGGATTTTAAAGAAAATTGAGTAATAAGAAAATATTCTTATTAAAAATCATTTCTGTTTTGTTTTTTTTTTTCCTCCAGAAATCAAATGTTCTGGTTTGGAAATCTTGTTTTGTCCAAGAATAATGATATAAGCTTTTTAAAAAAATTAGACCAAAAGTTCATGGTTGTACCTTCAATTAATTACATTTCTAGAGCTACACTTAATTAAAATTTTTTTGCATGATATGTGTATTATTGTGAAACATTTCAGGCATACAAAAAGCCTACAAGGAATTGTATAATAGAACAAACATCTGTACTTTACTATTCAGCTCAGTGAAATGGAAGCTGACCCCCTCCCACGGGTCCTTTTGCCTCTGGTTTCCTTTTCTCACATTCCACAGGTAACATTTACCCTGCTTTTAAAGTTTATCATTCCCATGTATTAAAATATTTTTCCTTCATATGTATATACACATAAACAATACAGTATACTGTGTTATTTTGCATGTTTTAAGTCTCTATATAAGCAGTATAATACTGCACCTATATTTCTGCAATTTGCAGAAATATCACTCCACATGATATTTCTGTGATATGCCCACCTTGATTATAGGACCTCTACTTTCTTCTTTTTAACTGTTGCCTACATATGCACTGTCCAGATAGCCATCCTTCTATTGGACGTAGGTTGTTGCTGCTTTGTCTCTATTATAAACAGTGATGCTAATGAACCTTCTTGTGTATGTTTCCCTGTGCACATGTGAAGACTTTTCACCCAGTAGTAGAAATCCTTTAGGATTTTAACACAATCATTGACTTTTATTAGATGCTGTCTAATTGCTCTCTAGACTAAGTCACCAGTTTTACAGTTTCACCGTAGAAATATAAGAAAATACAGATGATAGATGAGAAAAAAAAAAAAAAAAAAAGGAAATACCATTCCCTATCTCTTTATCCACAGAAATCTACTTGTAACTTAACGTATTTTTTTTAGTGTATAAACTTTGACTTCCAGGTGTATTCTCCTGTGATATACATATGTGTCACACATACTGCTTGGGAATAGAATAGTAGGGATGTAAGTTATGCAAACCAAGTTTACTAAATACAAATAATTGTTTTCATCATTTTTACCCATTTAGATACCTCCCCATTCTATACATTTGTATGGGTTTCTGTACTTTTACATCCTCACTGTTCACTGTTTTCAGACTACAAATTTTCGCTAATCTGATGGGGTGTGAAGTCGTGTCTCATTTCTAATTTGCATTTTCCCGATTATTTATGAGGCTGGATTTATGTGACCATTCTTTTTCCCTGCTTTTAGTGAAATGCCTGTTTATTTCTTTTTTTTACTTTTTTTTTTTTTTTTAATTTATTGTTAAATTTGATGAGGTTACATTGGTTGGTAACAATTAGACAGTTTACAGATGTACAAGTCCACCTCACATCATTCATGCATCGTATTATGTGCCCATCACTCAGTATCAGTTCCCTTTTACCCATTTGAAAAATGGTTTTGTTTGGGGGATGCTGGGATAGCTCAGCAGGTTGAGTGCTTGCCTTGTAACTGCAAGGTCCCTGATACCTGCAAACCCATATGCTGAACTTTGTGAGGCTCAACTATTAACCACTGGGATGGCTTGGTGGCAGAGGTTATCGCCTCCCATGTGGGAGGCCCCCAGTTTGGTTCCTGCCCCACATCCACCTGTGTGGAGTGAACCCATGTCACAACTAATGATGTACAGATATGGAGGCTTGTATGGGCCCTCCTCTTTCTCCCTCTCTTCCTCTCCCTCACCATTTCTCAAACAATAAAATAAATCTTAAAAAAAAATTGGTTTGTTTGTCTTAAAGCTTTTCTTTTCAAGATGGAAACTGGCATGACAGATTCCCACAGCAACCTCTAGTTACTCAGTGGCTCGCATTGTGAGTAAATGGCCCATGGAGAATGAAGCTGGCAATAGAGGACTGCTTTCCTAAAAGTGATTACTTGGAAATTTGGATTTCAAAGGTAGAAATGAGGCATACAGCTTCATGCTGGATAACAAAACACACCAATACTTACAACATTTCCCAAGATAAGTAACAGAAATAGCGGCAGTGCTATATTTAAGTGAGAGAGATGAGTTGAATTTGGGGTCCTATTTCCCACCTTTCCTAATTCCTGGTGTTCAAATCTAAGTTAGGAGGATGGTTGTGAGAATCAGCTCCAAGTTCTTCTTCCTTTGTACCTGTCCTTCAGACAGTGGTGCTTCAAGTCACTCCATTTCCACCAGGGCTAAGCACAGAAAATCAATAGTGCATTGTTTAATAATGGTCCAAAGACTTAAAAAGAGCCTGTTAAGAGAGGTTTAAACCAAAAAAAAAGAACTTCAGAGTACGGTGTTCCTGTATTTGTTATTTTCCTTTAACTTAAAAGAACTATTTGTAGCCATGTACCTCTGTTACTAGAATGGAATTCAGCCTAGGCTGTTAATCCAGATTTTTCAGATAGTACAGAAGATAAGATATATCATCGGCTTATTCATGTGGTGGTATAAGAAAATAAAGTATGATTAATTACTTTTCAGCACACAAATGTAAAGATTTGTACCAAGTACAAATCACATCACAGTGATTTATAGCATTTTCTGTTTCTTATTTAAATTACTATGGAAAATAGAACTATTCTTATAGTTGGGGCAAAATGTCGTATTTTCTACACTGTCTCATGGTCCTCAAGTCTTGGATGCTGTTTGTAAGACTGAAAATGTAATATTTGGAAATAGAAGCTATTGTGTTTCATTGCCATTGGGTCCATCCATACAGTGTTTCCTTAATAAATGACTTTGCACTATACCTTGATTGGGATGTGTGTGTAGGCATGAAAAATCATAGAATTGTGTATTTAAAATATGTGCATTATATAATATATGAATTATACTCAATAAAAAAGGGAACTGGGGGGAAATGACATTTCAGAATCACCCTTCTGGCTGGAGTAGCAGAGATCATATCGGCCGGCACTACTCAAAGTATTCTTGGGACCTTCCTAGAGTCAGTGCAGGGTCTTCAGGACTAGCCCTGGATGTCAGTCTGGTGCTCTTGATGTCTGGGTGGAAATCTTTGCCATCACTTTGAGAACAGACAAAAGAGCAGAGCCTATATTTTTAGCTGCCTTGACTGTTAAGTCAATAAAAACCACAAGCACATTTTTCCACTGATACTGTCCTCATGGCCAGCTTGAATTGAATTGAAAGAGAGGTAATGATATCCCACTTCCTCTTGACTCTAGCCAAGGTAAGGGATGCCCACTATCTGGAAAATTGTGGGAGGAGGAAATGCAGAAAGCTCTCACATTTGACATTTATACCACTTCACTTTGCCTTAGTGAGAAACAGGTAACAAGTAGGTAAAAGTAGGTGGTTTGCACAGGTTGACAGCTGATCTCCCCCTGCTGCTCCCCCTCTTCCTCTTGACCTTCTCCTTCCCATCCTCCCAAATTGTGGCAAACGGCTGTGGGCAGAGGAAACTCATGGATTTGAGACTTTTCCAATTGGAAACATCCCAAGAGGGCTTGCCATTTGCAGTTTTTTTCATCCAGATGTTTGCACATTAACACCTTGGAGAACCAGTAGTCTAGTGTACTAGACTTCAGAAAGAGGTTTTATTAGTGAAATTATTATGTATAAATATTTAAAGGAAAGCAAGACTTCTAAAATATATGTACTAACCTCTATCAAATGTTAAAAAACATATTGAGAGTCACATAATCCTTCCTTCACTCTAATCTCAATCTTTTCTTTTGCTAATTACATTCATTTTCTCTCCCAGGCAGTTAGAATGCTAATGCCAATTCCAGTAACTGAAGACAAACTTATCAAATCATCTTCTGTAGGTCTAACTTCCTACTTATTCATGCTATTTCTGTTTCACTGTACTTTTTAGTTTGTTGAGGGGTCAGTTGTTTTGTGTTGCCTGTTTGTGTAGAATTACTTTTGGATTGAATAGCTCATCATTTTTCTTTCCTTCCTTTTTATGTTTTTAGTTTCATAGTATAGAAAAACCATGTGAAGAAGGTGTGTTGAATTCCAATGTGTACCTGTTTCGAATTCTACTCTCCTCTCTTGCCTTGTATAGTTAGCCACTATTCTGAAATCAGTGACTATCTTTTCTATCCTTGTTTTTGTATATTGTTTTCCATATATCTTTTCATTAACAATATTTTATGTTGATTCATGTTTTAAAACATACATTTATATTCATATAATGTATGTGATCACTTAATATTATGCTTCTATTTAAAATTTAATTTTTATACTCCTGATTTTTTCCCATTCCCACTCATATCCTTACCTTTTATTGGACTGTCAATATCTCATTCTTTTTTTCTTTTAATTTCTCTCTTTTCTCCTCTTGTTGTTTGTAATTTCTATTTCTTTGTTATTTATTCTAAGAAGTTGTTGGCAGAATGTAAAGCTAATTGATATTTCTATTCTCCTCTGAACTAACATGACTTAAACACAGATCTTCCTTTGTAGTACCTCATGTTACTGCTGATGGGTATCTTAGTGTTACATTATTTTTTAAATCCTCTCAAATTGATCATCAGTATTTATAGTAAATCATTATTTAATTTTGACAATATATTTAACAATTTTTTGCTTGTCCTTGTTTTGCTCTTCACTCCTTTCCAGAGTCTACTGTTTTTCTTACTGAAGTAAACCCTATCATAGATCTTTCAGGCAGGGTCATTGAGTGGTAAACTCTCAATCTTTGTTGGTTTGAAATACCTAGTTCACTGTCTGTCCGGAACAAAAATTTAGCTGAGTGTAGACTTCTGGGATGAGAATTAATTTTTCTTAGAAGCATAAAGATACCATTTATTTCCCACAGACATCTATGGTAGATGACAAGTTTGATGACAGTCTAATTGGAAATTGTTTGCTTTTTGTTTTTGCTTTTAGGCATCTATTTGGTTTCTTTCAAGATTTTTCTCCTTAGTGACATTCTGAAGTTTCACATAGTATAATGTATCAAATGGTGAATTAAAAAAATTATATTTCTAAAGTCTTTGCATACTTCTGAAATCTGGAGACTCATTTATGTTTTACTTTAGTTCTGGAAAACTCAGGCATTACTTTCTTAAATAGAGTCTCTTCCCCCATTTCTCTGCTCTTCGTTCCATATGGAATTTCTACTTGGTGTGGCTTTTGACTTTTCTTGATATATGTTCCATAGCACTTCAGTACAATTTCATAGTTTCTCTGTCCTGCGTCGTGAGCCATTTCCTCCAGTCTGTCTTCTGGTATAGGGATCCTTTTTTCGCTTTTGTCATATTTATTCATTACCCTGCTGATTGAGTTTTTAAGTTGTTGATTCTCTTTTTATAGTGCCTTTTATTGTGATTTCTATGCTTTTGTTTAGATCTTTTCATGTTATAGTTAATTTCAGCATCACTTTCAGAGTGCTCTTTTATATGTGGTTATCTGAGTGCTGGGTCTTCTGAGTGCTACGTCTATTGACTCACCTTACCATAGTTTATTCCTTCATGAGCCTTGTAATTTTTGGCTGTGAACTTATGTTTATTATTATTTTTACTTCCTAGGGAATATAAAAGTGTTCCCAGTGACTGAGAGAGTACGTGCTCCCAGAGCAGGAAAACCAAACTCCCCCCCAAATCCCTAGCCCACTTCATCTTAACTCTTGTTGGCCATGACTGCATCACGTGGTCACCCTCTGCCTCAAGGGACATGAGCTGTATAGCTTGTGCTTAACACCTTGCCTTTGACATTTCTTATTATTTGTGCCACTTGGGGATTTTCTTCTCCCTTCTCTCCAACTTGGCTGCTAAAATACATCTTTAGTATTTTAAATAATCTTGAAGTTCTGTGTATTTGTAGACACCGAATACCTCCAGGATGCAATGGTGAACAGTCGACTTTATTGGGACTGCTCAAACGCACCCCTTTCTTCCCTCTGAGTCCATTTGGAAGCTCGGCATTAGCACAGGCTGTTTTATTTCTACAGCCTCATGTCCACATCGGGGCTCCTCCCCAGTGAACCATTGCACTCGCTTTGGAAAGCAGTTCTGAGACCTGTAGCTGGGAACCCAATGCTCAGAATATGTAGAAGAGGAAGGGGAAGACTGGCTCAGCTATTCCTTAGCCTTTAATTAATTAGCCTGATTATTTGCACCACTGCCCACTGAAGTGCTCTATACCTGCTGAGCTTAGCGTCTCCCTGGGAAGAGTGACGCCCATCTCCATAGCAGCCCTCACCAGTGTGTGTTTCAGTTTGTGATTTCCTTTGGCTTATCCATCAATGGGAGTCTATCTGCTTTCTGGTCTTTCATAAATTTGTCAACTTTTCTAATTAGCTGTTGGCATCCTTTCTTGTTTAAACACTATTATGGAAGCATTAGTTTTTGTTTGTCATGATTTCAGTGGGATTTGGGGAAGGAGGCTAAGTAAATGTTTATATGCATTTGCAACCTTGAACCGGAAGCTCCAGATTTGTGGTCATGCATCCTATTGCTCAGTACTATACTAGGCTCTAAGAAAGATAAGAGAATATAGCTTAACATCTAATCCTCAGTGTCAGTGGTGTGCTGCAGCCGGCCTCACCAACTCCAAGAGCAGGTTGTTAACATCTCAGCAGTTCCGTGATTTCGTTGACTTTGCTTTGGTATCTTGAAATTGACCACAGTGGAAGTGTTTATACCACTGAAATCAGCAAACATTACAAATCAGTGCCTTCCCCATCTTGAGAGCTGGTTGCTAAATATCTGTGAGCACACCAGTAGTCTTTACTCCTGGCTAACTTGAGATATATACTGTAAAAAAACTAAGAGTCTCTGTAAGATAGCCATCAAGTGCCAAACATACTAGTACAGACACTCCAACGGCTAAGGAATTCAGACAGCAGCAATCGATGTTGACTGCAATAGTTACAGACTCTTGGCAAGGTAGCGCAGTACAAACAGAGCATTGCTGCTCTTGGCAAGGTAAGAGGGTGGACTCTGAAGCCAGAGTCTGAATTCTAGCTCTTTCACATACTCCTGTGTGACCTGGGAGAATTAATCACTCTAGTGAGCATACTGACAGTCACCGTTATCAAATCCTTATTATGGGTAAACACTGTGCTAGGTGCTTTTCATAGATGAAGTTAATCCTCAGTTTCATCATCTGCAAAATGTTGCCTGAAAAGGCTCTTCTTAGTCAATGAGATAATTCATGTACAGAGTGTGGCATGGTAAGCTCTCCACAAAATGCGTTTTTTACTGGCAAGCTTCTTATAGAAGGTTAGTAATTACTATATGCAGATTTTTTTCCTAGTGGGCCTTGAGAGATGGGTGAGATTTGGTTTTGTGAAGGGTCTAGCAGAGGGCGTTTCAGCCAAAGAAGAGGTGGGTACCAAAGCATAGAGGAAAGGGAAAGAGTTGTGTGGACACTGGTTCTGATGCTAGCCTGAGGGAAGTAGTTTCAACGATTGGATGAGTCACGTGGGGACAGATGCTCCAAGTAGATAACTTTATATGAAGAGGGAGCTATTGTAAGTTCTTGAAAGGGCAGAGAAATGATTAAAATGAGATTTTAGGAATAGAATTTAGGCAGACAGGTGCTTATGCAAAATGACTTCAAGGGAGTTGGGTGGGGCAGTGACCCCAGGCCTGAGGTGGCAGAAGTGGGTGGGGAGGAAAGGACCAGTTATGAGAGACAGTTCATTAGAGGCATTCATACAACAAAGAATTTTGTAAAAAGACAAAAAGAACCAGATTGTTTTGTAAATGAATAAGCTGGAAATATGGAGTCACCATAGTGGTAAGAACAATCTGAGCCAGAATTAAGAAAAATAGAAAGGTTTCTTTTTTTCTTCCATCTTCCCCTGCCCCCCCAAACTACTCTAATTTAAAAGTAAGAATATATATTTTTTATTCAGTGGAAAGTTTTCTTTCTATCTTTTTTTATTTACATTGCATGTGGTTTTGGGTACTTTCTTTTAATTAAATTAATGTGCATAAACTTTGCGAATTGTTTAGTTTTATAACGGAATATTATGACATCTGTAGTTAATCCTGTTTTCCTAAGTATCCATAAAATGATCTTAAATAATGGTCGTATCATGGTTTGGAGCTGTAATTTTTCCTTAACCTCTTGGGGAGAAGGGGGGCTGAACATGCTTCTGTGTAGATGCAGGGAGCGTGTTAGTGAATGTGAACTTCTGTCAGCAGCATTTGCCGGAAGATGGAACCTCCTATGGTGATGCCGTGCAGGGAGCACCCTGACTGGGGCTTGCTTGTGTCCTGTACGACAGCCCGGAGGGCCAGCGGAAGGCTGTGTGTGCAATCACACCAGCCAGCCGGATGTCTGCCTCGCCATTCTGGCAACAGTCAGCTTCGGTAAAAGCCTCTGGTGACCTTCATGTGGCTAAACCCATTGGGGATACTTGGTCCTTGTCATTCTGGACTTCTGCGCAGCCTTGACACTTAATCACTTTTCCTTTTTGAAAAATACTCTTTTTTTTTTTTTTTCTTTAGAGACACCATATTCTCCTCATTCTCTTCCCTCTTCTCTGGCTGGTCCTTCTTAATTAGAGTAGGTTCGTCACCAACACGTTAAGTTTTGGAGCTTCGCAACAGTTAGTCCTAAAAATTGCTCTCTCGGCTTGTTTTTATGATTTACTCTCTACCTAGAAAACTCACTGCTACCCATGGTTACCATCCATATGCCAGCGATGCCTAAATTTATGTCTCTAACCTGAGTTTTCCTTCCAGTTCCAGACCTGTAGTTAGCTGCCCATTCAGCAGGGCTTGGCTACCTCAGAGGCACCTCAGATTCAACCAGTTCTAAACTAACATCATGGTCTTTTCCCTCAAGGATTGTTTTCCTTTAGTTTTACTCATTTCATCCCAAGTTATTGGTGTCCATCAGAAACCTGGCCAGAAACCTAGGCATCAGCCCTGCTACCCTCATTTCTCCATCCCTTTCCCACACCGAGAATCCAAATCTATCACCAAGCCCTGATGATCTTGTCTCCTAAATAGATTTATCTATATTTGTGTACCTCGGTGTTTAATTGACCATCATCCCTTACTGGGATGAATGTAGTCACTGCCTAACTTGTTTTCCAGAATCTACTTTGGTTTCTTTTCAGTCTACTTTCTGATCAAAACACAAATTTGGTCATGTTCCCTCAGGCCCCATTAAATTCTTTGTATCTGTCAGAATAAATCAGGTAATACTGTAATAACAAAACAACCCCAGAAATCTTGTTAGCTTTCAACAACAGCAGTGGACTGCTCGTTTGCAGCATGTCTGTGGCTTTGCTCCATGGCAATTTGACTTTGAAATGCAAGCTGATGAAGCAGCCTCTGTGTGGCTCATGGCTGGTCATGGTAGCAGTGACCCGTGAAGGAAGAGAAAGTGTGATCCACATGCTGGCATTTAAAGCATCTGCCTGGAAGGGACACACATCACTGCTGTTCACATTTTATTGGCCAAAGCAGGTCACAAAATCTCCTGAGTTCAGTAGGAAGAGATGTGTTGTCTTCCCACAGGGAGGAACCCTGGGGCAAGTGAAGCCAGAATATTTGGTGACCAGGCATACAATTTACCACCTCCTTAGTGACTTCCTATTGTGTTGAAGATAAAAATCTAAATCCCTTCAGGCCTACAAGGGTCCTGCTGATGTTATCTCAGTGAAACTCTCCAACTTTACCTCTTATCTTTTCTTTCCTCAGTCTCTGAACTCTACACCATTCCCTCATTCTTTGAAGATGCATGCACACACTCTTTTCAGGATTCCTGCACTTGGACCCCCAGACAGGGTAGGGTTCCTTTGTCCTATGCTTGCATAGAATGGTGTTCTTTCCTTTCAGAACACTTATCTGAGCTTTTAATTCTCAATCCATTAGTGTGATTAGGTGATGCATATCTGTTTTCCCTGTCTTGACTCTGAGAACCATGGGAACAAGAACCATCTTTGCTTTTGCTCAGCATTTTATAGACAGCATACTGCACAATGTGCTAAACAAACTTGATCTTCCGTAAAAATTGATTGAACGAATGAAGGCTAAGGAAGTTGAAATGCCTAAAAAAACCAAAGGGAGAATTGAGTATATTTGAGTTGGGAAAGAGAATTCTCATGTGGAACAAGCAAAAAGCAATACCTGTATGAAGGGGTTCCATGGAGTAGATTTCTGATTCCTTCAAAGAGTATATCTAGGACCAAAGCTTAAAAGTTAGAGGAAGTAATAAAATTTCAGTTCACTATAAGAATAAACTTTCGTATAAAGTCAGCATCAATATTAGAAATGTTATTTGTTCAAGTAAAAAACAGATGACCAGGTGTGGAAAATGCCAATAGATATTCTAGACCAGTGGTCCCCAATCTAGTTGGCACCAGGGACCCGTTTCTTGGAAGACAATTTTTCCATGGACTGGATGGTGGGGGGATGTTTTCAAGATGATTTAAGCGTATTACATTTATTCTGCACTTTATTTCTATTATTACTATTATTATTCCATTGTCATATAGAATGAAATAATTATACAACTCACTTTCCATTATAAAGCTTGCTACCAGATGCACCTTAATTGTCACTTGCCACTCACTGACTCAAAACTCTTTTTGATACGAGTCTGCAAGCAATTGACTTATTATGGTCTCTGTGCAGTCAAACCTCTCTGCTCATGTTAATCTGTATTTGCAGCCGCTCTCCAGTGCTAGCATCACTGCCTCAGCTCCACCTCAGGTCATCAGGCATTAGATTCTCATAAGGAGCCACAACCTAGATCCCTCACATGCACAGTTCACAATAGGGTTCATGCTCCTATGAGAATCTAATGCAGTTACTGATCTGATAGAAGGTGGAGCTCAGGTGTTAGTGTGAGCAATGGAGAGTAGCTGTAATTCAGATGAAGCTTCGCTCACTCACTCACTGTTCACCTGCTGTCCCGCCCAGTTTCTAACAGGCCACAGACTAATACCAACACGTGTATGTATATATATGGCATATATGTAGCATACTTTAGAAAACTTCCCTCTTACATTTTTATCAAAGTAACAGATGCATGGCTTATTTTACATGGTTAAAAACAATAGTATGGATGAGGTTATAATATAATGTTATATATTCAATAGATATAAATTAACATTATAATGATTATATAACAACATTTTTCAGACTATGCAGAAGAAGAGTCATACTACATTGGAATAGTTAAAGGAGTTTTCTTGAAGCAGCAGCACTTAGACAAGGCCCTAAAAAATGGGGTAGATTTTTATAGATGAATGGACAGGGAGAAATGCAGTGAATACGGCCACTTCACATTCTAGATCTTCTGATGCAGTTTTGATTTCACATATAACCATGGTTCTGCAAATATGGTCATAATTGCTAGAGTGGTGTTCTGCTTTTTGCTTTGAAATATGGTCAACGTGAATGCGAACACGTGTATGGAAGTGAAACAGGAGATGGCTAAGCAAAGAGTCAAGTGCATCAGAGTACGGAACAAGGGTGGGTGGAGCATCAGGTTTGCTTCATCTATCACCAACTGTCTCACTTAACAAGAGTCATGCTTTAATTAAGAAAATCTGGTGGCATCCACATGGCGAAATTACAAAGTCAAAGAAATGGGATTGTAGGCATAATGGAAAGATACCAATTCCTGTTATCCTCATTACACTAGAAAATTCCATGCACTTAACTTTATCGATAAATACTGTTTTCTTCTCAGCAGTATGTCTAATCTCACTTAGGCCTCCTTTTTTAGGATTTCCTAGATTCCTATAGTCCTCCTAAATCTGCAAGATGATCACTACATCCATATCAAATTAAAATAAAAACCTGAAAAATATAAAAATAGCTTCTTTTCTTCTCTCTGGTCACGGCTGTTCCTTTCAGTTGATTCAACTGTCAATGGCCGCCCAGAGCAACTCAGAACACGCGGTCATAGAATTCATTAGCGTTCAGACGGGGCCTCAGTCTCAGCCATTCACACATTCAGCTCAACATGTTTCTGAAAAACATTTAAAAACCACCTTGTCGTGTTGGTCAGTGCTCAGAAAAAGGTCAACGTGAAGAGACCTAATAAACATAGATACTATCTTAATAGATCAATATGCTTATGAAGCATATTTCATTTTGTTTTTGATTTTGTACTTCCCCCACCGATGGTCTTTGAGTTGGTGGTGATGTCAGTTTCACCAAAGCAGAAGGGAAACGAGGATGCAGTGGGGTTTAGGTGAATGATTCTGCATTCTGGATGTGGATGAATTGTAGAAGTTAGTGTTTGTCCCAGTGACATCTCCAATCTGACAGTAAACTCAAATGATATTAAGAAAAGATGATAGCAATTTTACCAGTTAAAATGGTGGACAAAGTAAATACAAACGAAGACAATATTTTCATGTGAATTCACATAGCAAAGTTTGGCCTTAAACAAAAAATGTTTTGCTTCTTTCTATTTAGAAGCATCGAAGATGACAGCCTAGACAAGTGCATTTTGATTTATTACTAACTTTCTTTACAACTTCTTTTTTTTTTTTAGCTGGGTTAATCAAGTCATTGATTCAAAACATGTATTGAGTAGCTATATTGTGTCAAACAATGTTTCCCATGTGATCTCATTTTCTAACTTGTTCTTTCTCATTCTCTTCTTCCTCCTCCCCCACCCTTTGTTCTTCTTTCTCTGAAAGCCCTTAATTCATTTTCCTATTCCTATTAATCTTGAATTTTTTCTTTATTTTTTTGTTTATTATATGAATGTGAAATTTTCCCATAAAATTTACCTTTCCCCCCTGCTTCGTCCCTCCTGGAAATAAATATCCTTCAACTGGAAAAAAAGGGAACTATCCAACAATTTTAAACATAAAAGTAATTATGCAAATATATAATATGTTGTTTTTTTCGGTTGCTATGAAATAATGAACTTGGTCATTGATTTATTTAGTATGTGTCCTTGCTTTTCAGGGAATTTCTGTCCACTTTGAGAACCACCAGTCTTATTTTCTGTACTCAGTGGAATAACAAAGACAAAGCAGCATAGTTAAGAGTGAAATAATTTCAGCAACTATGAAAATTTGTAAGAAAGCATGGCCAACAGAAAGCCTTTGTTTTTTTTGTTTACATTGCTACCAATCTAAATGGCATGCTGTTATTAATAATTCAACATAAGGCTATGCTTTTTAAAACAATTCAAGTTCAAGGGCATCCCATTTATAACCAATCATGTTCCAGACCGATAAAGTATTTGCAATAACAATGCAAACTGGCATGTAAGTTAAAGCTCACTCTGGGTAGCTTAAATTTACATGATTAGCCTGGGACTTGCTCAGCTCATGGCACTGGTACGCACAACCTTAGGATCAAGTGCCATTCACGTCTCACAATTCTAGGAATTGATGTACATGGACACACCGTTATATTATTATTAAATCCAATTGCTTTGCAATTAACCCAATATGACACCTATACAAATGATTCAAATAAAGAGCCTCATGTTTCACAGGAGACAATCAATAAAGTGAAATCACAGCTATTGACAATGGCAGCAATTTGGCTTGTTACCATCGTACTACATTTTCCTCAGGCCCAGGCTGCTGTTGCCCATCCTGAATCACAGCTGCCATAACTCTCAGCTGTTGGGCATGCCCATACCTCACGAAAGCATAACATTCACACACATTTGGCTGTTCCTAACCCGTCTTAGCTGAGTCATGAAAAGTTACAACCCATCTGGGAGGTACTATGTTGTAAACTTTCCTTCTTTGCTCCCCAAATTGAATTAGAGCTTTTTTCCCCAGGAAAGGCTCCTTGATGGTGAAAAAGAAAATAGTTGCTTTTGTTAATAGATAAAATAAGTTCTTAGAAAAGAAACAAATTCTTGCTCTTCCCCCTGCACAAATCTTTCATAATTAGAGGCATGAAAGCAACACCAGATCATAGTAGCATCTTTCCCAGTTATTGTTACTCTGCAGCTGTATCACCTCCATTTCCATTAAGTGAAAGAACTTCACAGTAATTACCTTGGTCAAACCCAACTTTTTGCAAAAACATTACAGTCCTCTTATTATATCACCTTCTCTTTGGCAGATTATGCCTATGTGTGTGTCTTTCAGACAACTTTGTGTAGACATAGCTTGTCGAGAGCAGGGATTGTGTACTTCCTTCAGAAACCTGGCAGAGTTGTGTGCAGACACTCAGTAGGTGTTGGTTACCAGCCTATTTGAGTCCTGCCTTGTTAAGACCTCTTAATTCCTTTTAAGTCAACTGAACTTGACCTTACAGAGCATTAGGACAGGCACCGACCAACAAATGTATCTTTTCCATGTCTCTTTATATACTTGTTTCCAGAGACCAGTCAAGCCAGGGTATGCTTCTGTAGAGCTATTCTCATCTCCTGAAATCGGTAGAACATCAACTGTGTGAAATGTCTTTCTTTGTAAACATACAGTGTTGGTGATTAAAAACAATGGCTTATTCAATACTCTGAGTCTATTGTCCAATGAATCATACTGTATGCAAAAAGGTGATGAACTGTTCAGTTGGAAACTTCTCCCTGGCTAGGGAGGAAGCCATGGGGGTGAATCATGGTTTTAGTGCTGGCTGTCCTGGGGAAGCTAAATTGGGAAGCCACAGGTTAAAAAAGAAGCGGGAGTGAGTCCTCAACAGGCATGCAGTGGCCCTCCGAGCAGGCACCAGACCCTCCTGCTGCTGTTTACACCCGCAAAAGCCTGCAGGAGAGCTCCTGGATGCCACCCCTGGAAGAGGAACTCAGAAAGCAGAGGAAACCCAACCCAACGTGTGAAATTGCCCATGGACTGGGGAAAGAAACCAGACTTGTCGTTGGCGGAAAAGAGATGAACAGCTGCCTAGAAAGAGGAACACAACTGAAGACGCTCATGTGAAAGAGATTCACGTAAGAGCAATGGGATCAGAGATGGAGATTTACGTGGAGGACTCTAGGAAGCAGAGCGTGGAAGAGACAGGAAGGACGCTCAGCTGTCATTTCCTACAAAGCTGTAAACAGCATTGGGAACTCAAGATACAATGTTAAGTGAAATGATGGGCCCCCGAAATTGTAATTAAACTATAACTGCTATTATGTAAAGTATGTGCTATGGGCAAAGACTGACCAGGAATACAGAGAAGGTAACACAGTTATTGTGTTAATGTAGTGTGTTACTTGTTTTCCATTGTTTGAGTTGTGTAGGTGTGGATGTGAGGGCAGTGGGAAGGGAGAGCATAGATATAGAGATGAATACACAAGGAATCAGGAAGCCCAGTGTTTAAGTTTCACACACCACACCAGCTGCGAACTTAACCTGTCTGAGCTTCAGGGTCCTTATGAAGAAAGTGGGTGTAATGACACCTGCTCTGCTCTCATGGGGTAGTGAAAACACCTAGTTAAGTAAAATGATTGTAGGGGACTGTGAGGAATTAAGATCAGAGTGCTGTGTAGATCAGAGACTTTGAAGTCCAGAACTCAGGGAGTTCTCCTGCCTCTCTGTTCCCAGAAGTCCCCGTGGGCGCTGGGCAGCAGGTGTCATCTCGTTTAATTGCACACTGTAGAAATTACAAATACTTACTGGGCACCTACTAATTGTTTTACCAACTGGGTTTCCCAATACCACATGTAGAATGATCCATTTCTTTTCCATTTAAAACGACTTGAAAAATGCCAATGAGTTGATTTCTGAACTCTACTGCTTCACTGCTCAACACTCTGCTTTGATTTTTGTAGCTTTATACTATTTTTTATCTGGTAGGACAATTTTTACAATTTTTTTTTTTTTAAATAGGATTCAGGGTAGAGTGGGAGCTTGGACACAAGCAAGTAAGTAACCAGCCCAAGGGCCTACAGTCTTAGGGGACACTTTGGAATCCAAGAAAGCTTAGTTCAAATCCTGATTTATTAGCTACCAACAGGGTGACCCAATGGACATGACTTAATCTCTCTGTTTCCTCATCTGTAAATGAGGTTAATAACACCTGCCTCAAAGGGTCATGTGCATTAAATTACTGAGGGAGTGTGGCTTCCCCTAGCACGGTGCCTGACACACAGCTGTTGCTATCCTTCCCTTTCGTTGTATGCACCCCTTGGTGGGGATGTGGCTGCCCTTCTTAGGTTTCCTTGCATCTGCACAAAAGGGAAGAAGAACCAAGAACTATCGCCCACCTGCATGCAGTAGTCTGCAGGATAGTTTCACTGCACAGAGATACATGATAACTGTGTAGCAGTATGTATTCTCTGCTCCCTGAAGACGGGGAGGCAGCAGATACACATGCCATATAATTCATAGAAGGCACTGTCATTATGCAACCAAGAACATGGGACATCAGATAGGGATGCCAGGCAGTACATGATGTTCCCATCAGACCTTGCGGGGAATGGAGCTGCAGAAAGAGGGAATTGCCCAGGGAGACGAGAACAGGGTAGGGAACAGGTGAAATAAGGGGTCTCTCTTATCTCTTCTGCTCCGACAAGTTTGTATTTTAAATGATTTTGGGGGAGAGGTCACATAGTTACCTCTCTTTTTGTAGTTTCTACAAGGTTATTGAAAATATTTACAATATCTGATGATTAAAGAAATGTCACATAGGGCCCCCCAGTAACCCTGTCTCCGAGAGAGGCCTGGATGACTCCCGGAGGCAGCCTCTGTCTTCTCTCCCTGGGATGCGATGGATGGAGCCTGATCATCATTAATTTGAATAGAGACCTGACATGATGTGATAGCATCTTGGCCATTCAGATGAAATGCAACCAGCCAGCCAGCTTGGACCAAAAGAATCTCAGTCCTCCCTCACCATTGGCTGGAGGACAAGTCCAATGAAAAAGTGTTTGTTTATTGAGTGGTATTATGCCTAGCACTATAAAAGGTACACAAAAGAAGGGACCCATCTGACAGTTACTGTCTGAGTTAGACAGACAGGAAATATTATACAATAGCATCATAAGAGGTAACATCTGTTAAGCCCTTGACTTACGCTTGAGTTTCGTGCTCTGTGTACATTATCTCTAATTCACGAATTCTTCCCACAAATATTTCTTGAGTGCCTATTATGTGCCAGGCATTCTAGTTGCCGGGAATACCATAGGCCACAAGAGACAAAAAGGCCCTGCCTTTGGGCCCCCTACACTTACAAGTAAGTGGGTAGTATACAATGTCATTTCAGTCAATGACGCGCTGCTGAGGAACAGCAAAGCAGGGTAAAGGCATAGACAGGTGCTCGAGTGTATAGAGGGGATATTTCAGGGCAGGCCTCTCTGAGGACATGACTTAGGGGGGCAGGGGGCTGTGTACAGCCCCAGAAGACTAGGGTCAAAGGTGAGATGAGTCTGGTGTACCCAAGGCCCAGTGTGGCTGGGGGAGGAGGAGGGAGCAGAAGAGTAGAAACAGGCAAATGACAAAGCCATGCAGGGCCTTCCGGGAAATGATAAGCATTTCACGTTCTATTCTGAGGACAATGGGAAGCTCTCAGGAAATTTTCTTTTTCTTTCTTTCTTTCTTTCTTTCTTTCTTTCTTTCTTTCTTTCTTTCTCTCTCTCTCTCTCTCTCTCTCTCTTTTCTTTCTTTCTTTCTTTTTTATTAGTTGTTAAATTTATTTGACATTGGTTGGTAAAAATTCCATAGGTTCCAGGTGTACAATTCTACATGACGTTGTCTATGAATTGCAATATGTGCTCACCACCCAGAGTCAGTTCTCTTTCTATCACCTTATATTTGATGCCTCTTCCCTCCTCCCCCACCCTCTCCCCCCTTACCCTCAGGTAACCACTAAACTATTGACTGTGTCATGAGTTTTTGTTTCTTTGTTCCTTTCCATTTTATATTCCACCTATCAATGAAGTCAGATGGTCCTTGATATTTTCAGTGTGACTTATTTCACTTAGCGTGATGATCTCATGGTCCATCCACGTTGTCACAAATGACAGTAGTGGAGTTTACCTGTGGCAACACACACGCAGGAGACTTGCTCACGGCTGCAAGGCCTTGAGTGATGTAGGGCTGAGTACAGGCAGAAGGTGTGTTCCCTCCGCGGATCCTGCTGGAGGCTGTGGGGTTGGATTGACCCTGGAGAGTTCTCCCGAGGGAGGCCAAGGGCCGGATTTGGTAACCTGTCGCTGTCTCCTGAGAGGGGTTACAAACCTGGACGAGGCAGCTCCCTCTGCGGCTGATGTCGGAAGAGGTTCGCAGCTGGGGTCACCAGTGTCTGGGGCCAGGACACCTCAGTGCTGAAGAGGGGTGCTGGGTGGCTCTCCACAGCATCTACAGCAGATGTGTTTAGGTTTCAATTCTCACGAAAATCCTCCAAGTTTGGCATTTTTAGAGTGTAAGCCACCTGTTCAAGGTCACTTACAAGCAGATCTTGGATTGAAACTTAGGTCTCTGTGAGTCCAAAGGCCATGTAAAAAAAAGGGGGTAAAAAGTACATACCACAAAATTGATCCTTTTAGCCATTTTAAAGTATACAGCTCTGTGGCATTAAGTACATTCATATTGTTGTGTAACTATCACCACCATCCATCTCTAGAACATTTTTCATCTTGCAAAATGGAAGTTTTGTACCCATACACTGACATAATATAATAATATAAATATTAAACATAATGATAATATTACACAGTATCACTGCATTCCTCTCTCCCTCCAGCCCCTGGAAACCATCATCCGTCTGCTTTCTGTCTCTATGACTTTGACTACTCTAGGGACCTCATAGACATAGGGAATCATACAGTGTTTGCTTTTTCGTGTCTGGCTTATGTCACTTAGCATAATGTCTTCAAGATAGTATGCATCCATGTTGTGGCATGTGTCAGAATTTTCTTTTTTTAAGGATGAATAATACTCCACAATGTGTGTCTACACTATATTTGGCTTATCTGTTCTTCCGTTGATAGGCATATGGGCTGCTTCTACGTTTGGGCTATTATGAGAATAATGCTATGAACATTACTGTAAAAATATCTGTTCAAATTCCCGCTTTCCATTCTGTGGGGTATATACTCAGGAGTGGAATTACTGGGTCATATGGTAATTCTATTTTTAATTTTTTGAGGACTGACCATACCATTTTCTGCAGCAGTTGCACCATTTTACATTCATAATAGCACTGCACAGGGTTCCAATTTCTCCACATTCTTGCCAACACTTCTTTTCTTTATTTCTTTTTTTGAACAATAGCCATCCTAATGGGTATGGAGTGGTATCTCACTGTGGTTTTAAGACCAAATGCATTTTTCGTGCCACCACGCTGTCTTTCAGAAAGGAATCCAAGATTGCCAGCATGTGGCCAATTCCACTATTCCTTTTGTGGCTGGAAATAGTGACAACATTCAGTCAGGACCCACGCAAAGTTATTTTCCCTGGATTAACAGTGAGCTGCAAAAGCACATCCTGAACATCCGGAAGATACACAGACACCTGAAGAACAATCCAAAATTTGGCACCTTCTCTGAATCAATCTTTAAAAGATTTTCTCAAAGACCCTAACATCGTTTAGAAAACTGTGCTCTTCTTTGCACATTTAAAAGTTGGTATTTAAAATGTTATCATAAATTTAAGTAGTTGCAAAATTATAATTTCTAGCATATTGTAAATATTGACATTTTAAATAAAACTGTTATATCACTATTTAGTTACATCACTATTTTAAATTTATCCAAATGGAATCTAAATCCTGTAATAGTTTGTTATTTACCATCATTCATTTCAGAAATACACAAACAAGTTCATCTTAATAAGCAGAAATTGCATATAGTTTAGTTTTCTCTTAGAAATTTTATTTCAATCACTTCCTTAGAATTTTATGTGAATGTAAGATATTTATGGTTGAATATCTTTTACTGAGTATTATACTCTTATCTATCAAACATGTATAAAAATTAAGATTTATACACTTTATAGTCCCTGTGATCACAGGCTTTAAGTGTTTTCTAGATTGAGTTATTACTGTTATTACATGATTGATAGAAACAACTTAAATGAATAGAAAATTTTGACAAATGCTAGGCTACAAAGTTTTATTGGAAGCTTACATTTCTTAATAAGGTCGATGATGCTGTTCTTTTTTCAAACATTATATTATTGTGGATAAGTATTACTTATTGCTAGAATGACAAAGTGTTTAGCATCCATTCAATTTCTACTTTCTATTTTTTAGAGATGAAATATCCTTGTTCTTATTAATAAGGACATGGGAATGAAAAGAGTTTTGTTGTAGAAGTGCCCTTCAATTTTGGGGATTCCTTCTGACTCAGTTTGCCCCATATCACACAGTCAAAAACTAGTCGTTTTGTTCGTTTGGTTTTTGTCTTTTAGAATTATTTTATTGATTTTTGACAGAGAGAAACAGAGACAGAGAGAGACAGAGAGAAGGGGGAGGGCCCAGCGCAGTCTCCATAGTTGACATTAGTTTTCCACATAATTTCACTCCACAGGTGGGCACGGGGCTGCGCAGGGCAGGAACTGGGCCGGGAGCCTCCCGCATAGGTCCCGGCAAGAACTGAACTGGGAGCACGCCCCAGCTCAGCATGTGGGTTCATATGGGCCGGGGCCAGGATTCGATCCTCGGTCCCCGGGGCTTCAAAGCGAGCGCTTTACCCACTGAGCCATCCCAGCTTTCCCACAAATATTAGTTTTTTTTTTTAATATATATTTTTTTATGTTTGACAGACAGAGAGAGAAACAGAGACAGAGAGAGAACTGAACTAGGGGAGCTCCCAGTTCAGCATATGGTTCCGCACGGGCCGGGGCCGGGATTCCATCCTCCGTCCCCGGCGCTGCAAAGTGAGCGCTTAACCTGCTGAGCCATCCCGGCTTCCCCCACAAATATTAGTTTTAATGATTTGTCAGCTCCAACTTCACTCTTTCCTCCTTCCATTCCTTTAGAAGCAAAGCATTAGAAACCACCTGACTTGCAAAGGATTTGTTACCCAATCTGTTATGGGTGAACTTTTATCTCCTCTAAGTTCTTATATTAATGTCCTAACCCCTAGTACCCCCGAATGTGCCCTTATTTGGAAATTATGTCATTGCAGATATGATTAGTTAAGATGAGGTCATTGAGGTGGATCCTAATCCACGATGACTGCTGTCCTCAGAAAAGGGGGAAATTTGGACACAGACATGCCCAGAGGGAAGAGCACGTGGAGACCCCGGGAGAAAACAGCCATGCATATCCCTAGCAGAGAGACCCTGAGGAAAAGCCTTTCCTCACAGCCCTCAGAAGGAACCAGCCCTGCCCATGCCTTGATTTGGGACGTCTAGCCTCCAGAGTTGTGAGATAATACATTTCTTTTGTTTAAGCCACTCATCTGTGTACCTTGTTATGGCCACTCTAGCAGACTGATACTCACTCAATCCTGAGAGCCACTCACCTCCCCAACACGTGCACCCAAATTTTCCATCTTTCCTGTATTTGGTACCTAGAAGGGATTTTAAGCCCCAGAACAGCAGAGCAGCCCAGTAAGATTAGGAAGGAGAGAGGGGTGGGGGTTGGGGGGCACCTTTCCTTTGTAAAGTGAGGGAAGAATGGTCCAATAAAGGGGCAAAGGGGTTTGGTAATAAGAAGGTAGTAAAAATAAAGATCTGCATGTTACTTTCCTTCAAAATATCCTTGTCCAAGGCCCCTTTGGAAGGTCTCAGCCCCAGAGAAATAGTACACCTACTTTGAAGATGACTGTGCTGAACTGCAGGAAACCTGCTATAAGTCAGGGGTGTGGAAATGCCTTTGTAGGCTGGAGGAGTTGGCGTTTTCATGGACGATATGCCATCTGCTGCCTTGTGTGTAGACTTTTGATTTGTGGCAAGGAGCAAGATTAAGAAGGGCCTCGCAGCCAGGATGGAAGCAACTGGGGACTGGACTTCTGACGAAAGAGTTGAGAGGACGTGAGCGTCCGGGCCTAGGAGCTGGCACGTAGGCAGTGGAGTTTTGTGGGAGCACATGATATGAGGAAAGGCAGCTCAGCTGTTTAGTTGGGTACCAAGGCTGTGAGGTCCTATGAAACCCAGGAGGCAGGAAGTACCCCAAGGGCGTGGTGGCAGATGTGTGGATCTGTGTAAGGGCGCTGGGAATGGAGAGGCCGCTGCCTGTGGTTGTGATGGAAATTGAAATCTCATGCCTGTAGGATGGTTAAATTGTGTACCCGCCCCCTGATGTCTTCATTGCAGATGGGCTGCCAGGTTCCAGAACTCACTCCCTGCCTTTCTCCCATACTGAAATTCTCCAAGGACTATATGCTTTTCAGTTCGTCAAGTTCGATGAGATGAGCAAATGGGAAACGCTGGGTTAACTGTAAAGCACCCTGCCTGTGTAAACATATGACTGTTCGTGTTACTGTCGCCTGTTCTTAGGGGTAGTGAAGAGGTTCTCTGAGTGCCTCATTTCACATTAGCCTTCAGTAACTGAAATGCAGGTACTAGAGGCCCCATTGTGTGTTGCCTGGGAATTTCACTGGGCTTACATCCCTTTACAAATCGGGAAGGTGCTACAGTACCCCCTGCTGAGCTCCTCTCGGGAGAAGAGCCACTCTTCACACTCCTTCTGGGTCCCCTGGGGTGTCTGGCCTCATGCCCAAACGTCCTCAAAGGACTGTTCATTTTCTGTCAGAATCATGAGCCTTGCTGATTATGTAGCTTTCCTATGTCCCCCAAATCAGAGTTGTCCTGGCCACATGCTCCCCTCACCCTCCAATCTAAGCCAGGAAGCGCGCAGAACATTCGAGTAACCCAGACACACAATCTCGCTTTCTTATTTCAGAGACCATTGTGTTTTTAAGACTTTGAGAGGAGAACAAACCAGTTTTATACTAGACGACATTGGTGGTCGCGGTCCTTATTGACACCTCTCTAAATCATATTCACCTGAGTGACCCTCATCAGGTGACCCTGAGGGTCACTGGAACCTGTTGGTGTTCTGAATTCCTCAGAGGACCCTCTCGGCTGTCAAGGTAGAGACATGACCTATAGCCATGTGGTTGCCAACTCTACCAGGACTTACATTTGGCATTTCTTCCAGGGGTGAAAAGGCGATGGTCAGTAATATTTGAGGGAGTTTTCTTCCCTACATTGACTCTGCCATCTCTTCTTCATGTGTGAGTATCTTTAGCTACATGGCTGCAGTAAAAGCACATCCAGAGGTAGGAAGACCACATGCAAGCATCAGCTGATCCGCTCGGCATTGATGTCTGCTCCCACGTAATCCATGCGGGAAACAAGCCATGTAGTGAGACTGTAACGGTCGCTGTCATTTCACGTGTACTTACCAGGTGCCAGGTACAGGGCCAAGCAGTTCAGACATTCACTGGTTTTCTCCACCAATCTACAGAGCGGGAAGACGAACCACATTTTACAGGGGAGGAAATGGAAACCTGGAACGGTTAAGGAATTTTCCCCAGGTCACAAAATGAGTAAGTGGCTGTGTCAGACAGCATGGGTTAAATTAGGCTTTGTAACAAACAGCCCCCAAATCTTAGCAGCTTATAACAAAGGTTGACTTGTCACTCGTGCTACATGTCTGTGCAGACAGAGCAGCCACTCTGTGGGAATTGCTGGTTGACATGGAAGATAACGTGCTCACTGGTGACATGTTTCTTCTCTTCATTTTGTTGGCCAGAGACTGTCATATGGCCACTCCTAACTTCCAATGGGTAAGGAAGTGCAATCTTACTCTCTGAGCGGAAAAGGAGGAATATGTGGTAGGCAGCTCTAATGACCACCCCCAAGAACAAAAGCTCCTACTCACTGAGTGCCTCCGGGGAGCCCGGAGCCCCCGGTGCGAAGCATTTTGCCGACATTAGCTCCAGTGCTCACAACAGCCCTGTCAGGTAGCTACTACTATTCTCTTCGTTTCATAGATGAAGTTCTTGAGCCCAGGAAGGTCTTGAGGCAGATGTTCCAGGGAATTAAAAAATGGCACCTGGTTCAGCCTGCCTCCTGACACGGTCTTCTTTCCACCGGCTATGAGTACCTCCATTGCCACAGAGGTCACCCCCGTTCCAGAAGAAAAGAGCCGCATACTTCAAAAAGATTCAAACTTGACTTCATGAAAAAGGTAATCATCGCCCATTGTTCAAATTTAGACAATACTTATAATGTTCGAAGGGGAAAGTAAAAATGACTAATAAGTAAAACATCTAAGTGTCCAACCTTTTGACTTCCCTGGGCCACACTGGAAGAAGAATTGTCTTGGGCCACACATAAAATACACTCACACTAATAATAGCTGAGGAACTTAAAAAAGGTCACAACAAAATCTCATGATGTCTTAAGAATTTGTGTTGGGCCACATTCAAAGCTGTTCTGGGCTGCAGGATGGACATGCCTGACCCAGAGAGAACTACTGCTAACATTCTAGATATGTCCTCCCAGGCATCCTGACTTGTAATTTGCTTCTTCACAGAAGACTATATTGTGAACATCTAATAAATATATTTCATTTTTAATGGCTGCATAATAGTCTACTGACTGCAACAGTTTAGTTAGAATTTCTTAGTGAACATTTATCTTGTTTTCAGTGTATCGCTGTTCTGTTGTTTTGAGTTCCACTTCTTTCTTAATAGTGATGTGTAATATCTTTTCCTATGTTTCTTTGTAACCCACTCATGCCTTCTCAGATGAAAAAACACTGTAATGGTCAAAGATCTTTAATCAAAACATTAGTTCCATTGCTACCTCTTTTCTCTCAACTTTTCCACAGAGGCGCCCACCTCACCTCAAATACTATTAAAATGTTTTGGGTACCAGAGTCAGACACTGGCGGTTTTCCTTAGCATATAATTTTTCTGAAATCCATCTATAAACTGTTGTTCTTTTTCTTCTTTTGACTTTAATATATCCGTTCCACACTCCTTGTTTTATTTTGTGTTTGCATGTCCATATGCTAGGACCATTAAATAAAATGTTTTCTGCTTTTCCTGGCTGTTACCTCTATGGCAAGGTATTCATTGTCTTCCACCTCTGGCTTCCTTACCTGCCTTTTCTGTCCCCAAGTCCCCCAGTTCAGGCCCTCCTCATTCCCACCCACGTTGTCTTCTCAACCAGAAATGGCCTTTCCCATCATCTGTGGCTGGCCTTCAGAATCCAGCTCAAATGCCTGACCCCTTAGCCAAAAGTAATTGTTCTTTCCTGGGTGCTTCCCAGCACTTTACTATAATATTACCTCTACTATGCACTCATTTAGAAAAACATTTATTCAGCGCCTAGGGTGTCTTGGAAGTGCTGGGGCAGATATTCAAGAGCTAGGAATGTTGGACCCCTGGGGAATAGAAAGGTAAACACCTAACTTCAATCCAGTGTGGCAACTGCTGAAATGCAGGTATCATAGGTGTGAGGCACCAGGCGAATAACGTGTCCTGGACAGCTGCACTGCACTTTTGTTCCATGCGTGTTTTCCCTTTAACGAAAGTCAAGATCCCGAGTTAAGATCCACTTTTACACTCGCCCTGGGATCCCTATAGGAAGCACCCACCTGCTTCATGAGCTTGATGAACAAATGTCACAGGTGTGCCCCTGGGAAGGGACCATGCGCGGACCCAGGCCCAGGTCCGAACATTTCCCAGAGCCAGTCAACTTCACACATCTTTCTTGAAAAGCATGCACATTCCCCTCCAGATTTAGAAGGAATGCCCATTTCGCGAAAGCCTGGAAAATATGACTTTTCCAGAAATGGTTTAGGTCGGTTAAAGATCTCCAGGTTCCTGGCAACCGGTGGACGGGCTGCGCCCTAAGTGGACGCAGTGTCCTCCGAGGCCCGACGGGGGTTGTGCAAGGCCCGGGTGACTGCACACCTCGCCCGCCGCCCCGACCCCGTCCGCGCCCGGCTCCCGCCCGGGTCTTGTGAGCCGCCCGCCGCCCCTGCGCTTTGCGCGGCCGGGGCGTGGGGGCCGCAGTGCGCAGGCGCGGCGCCGGCGCCGGCGGGTCCCTGCGCCCCAGCTCCGCGCACCCGGCACCCTCGCGCCGCCTCCCTGCCCGGAGCCGCCCAGGTCGGGGAGGGACATTCTTGGCTCTGTGCGCCGGTTCCCGCTCCAGTAAAGCCCGTGCCACACAAACACGCGGCGGACGGGCCATTTTCAGGGAGCGTCTCCGAAGCCGCTCAAAGTCGGGTTTTTCTCCCCAAAGTGGAAGGGGTGGGGGTGGGGGCGGGCCAGGGGCCGCTTCCAACCGCTACACACGCTCGAATAGTTGTCGGTAAAATCAAAGTGACGTCAGCCCGGGGGGAAAGGATAGGTCTCTTTTGTTCTCCCGTTCCCCCACCCCCACCCCCGCCTCTGTTGCGATCAAAAGGCAAAAAAACATTTTTGGGATGGGGGCAAGGCAAAAAAAAGGAAGAAAAAAAAATCACAATGCAAAGAGCTATCTTGCATTGGAGCTCCTGCCCGGGCGACGGGAATGTTTAATGAATGCATCAAGCCTTTTGATCACCCTCGCTCGGCTGGGTTCAGTAGTGCCGGAAGGTTAGTGGCATATCCTGTGGCTGATCTGAAATTCGATCAGCAGAGGGGGCCAAGAAAAGAAAAGCATTTTAATGGGAATCAATAGAGGATCATAGGTCCTGGAAGGAAATACGTGTTGATTAAAAATGCCACAAGATTAAAAAATGTTCAGGACTGGTTTAAAAAAAAAACACACCAAAAAACAGAAAAGGGAGAAAAGGGCGAGAAGGAGAGGGAGGAGGCAGTGGGGGGAAATCGCTAGCCATCTATTTTCTGTGTGTTGCTGCCAGAGAGGCAGTCAGCAGACCAGCAGTAATGCTTCAAGCTACAGCGGGCGAATTTAAAGCTGTATGCTCATAACACGTAATAAATACTTACTGCAAATGCATTTCTGTTTCTAATTGGGGTTCCCTCGTGCATTATACAAAACACCTAGGGCTGCAGTAGAGAGGCAGAAGGGGACAAATAAGATGTACCGTGTGACTCAAGCTCCTTAAACTCTCAGGCTTTTAACGCTTGAGAACAAAAACGAACACACTTGTTTTTTTTTTAAACCAAAATCTAAACTCATAGCTTTAAAAGCTACCACAGACTTACATGATCTGAAACTTTTTACAAGATGTAATATAAGAAAACAATCTGCTACCTGTGAGTGTGGGGAGAAGGGTAGGTAGGAAGATAGTAGTAGATAGCATATTGATTGGGGTATAGAGTGGAAAGTTATTGCTCTATAGGCAGAGAAAGTGATCAACAATGTGATAAAAACAGCTGAGAGTTATATACCTACAGTGGGGGCGAGGCAGAGGCCTTTTAAAACCCACTCTTTAACACAAAAACACAAATATACACCCTGTCTGCAGGGCCTTTGGAGCAGAATCAATGGCATTTGGATGTTTACACATTTAACCAAGTTTCATTATCTTGAGGGAGTTCACAAGATAATGGTGGTGGAACCTTCCTTTCAATAGCCTTTTAGAGACGCCTCTGAGCTCCTGCATTCTAGTCTTCACTCATTACTCCCGTCTTCTTAATCCTCACCTTCTCTTTCAACCTCTCTGAAGAGTATAAAAAGGAGCAAGGAGGTGTTTCAGGACAATTTCCCCTGGCTGTTCTTAATATTTAATTCCAGTAGTTTGGATATAGCAGGATCTGTCACAATGGAGATTTCCTTGTTTAACAACTCCTCTCCCTTCAATACTTGCTGGCTCCACTGGATTATGAAATCCTCGAAGAAGTGAATTTAGCTTGCTTGTATTTTGTATTTCCAACAGTGCTCCTGAGAACAAAACCTAGGAAAATCCTTGCACCTAGGAAGTAGTAGAGAGAGTTGACAGAATACTTCAGCTTAATAGTGGCAGATCTCACATTGATCACACTCTAAAACTTACTCAGAGAGGAAAATTATTGCTGGTTAACTTCAGGCGAGTGAGTTGACTTCTCTGAGCTTCGGGTTCCTCATCTGTAAGATGAAGGATGCTTATAACTACCTACCAGGGCTTTTGTGAATGAAACAAAGTATATAAAGCACATAGTGTAATATCCGGGGATATTTAGACCTTTTTTCCCTTCTCCATAGATAACCCTTCCCAGGAGCCATGCCTCTTTTCTTCACACTCTTGTGTAGTCCCTGCCTTGAATCTGGGCTGCAGCTGCAGTGACACTTAATGACTTTTAAGGCTGGAGCATACGAATCTTGCTGCTTCCGTAGTTGGGTCTCTTGGAATGCTCCCTCTTGGGAAACTCTCTGAGGATCCAGCTGCATTCTTTGAGAAGCATGTGTAGGCCTGGTCACCTGTAGTGTACAGCTTAAAAGCATGCAGTTGCTCTTGGCAGTGAGCTCCCAGCCAACAGATAACAACTGCCAGCCAAGTGAATTAGCCATCTTGGATGGTCCCCTGTCCTTTTGAACCTTTTGGTGATTCCAGCCCCAGCTGCTGTCTGACTGTAATTACATGAAAGACCCCAAGCAAGATATGGCTTAGTCAACCCACACGACTGTGGAGATCATAAAATGAGCAAATGCTAGCTTTATCAATATCTTGATATTGTAGTTGGTACCAAACCTGTTAGTTGAGTAAACATAAGTGCAATGAGCTAGCTGCTTGGCAGTCTCTTCCTTGCCTTTTTCTCCTGTGCCTGGGTTCTCCTTCACTACCCCTAACACCATTAGCCCCTATTCCCGAAGGCTACTGAGCTGGGTGCTGGCAACACAAAGACACAGAATTTTGTAAGCCCTTTCCTCTGGGGCTGAGAGTCCAGCTGGGAAGAGAAGACACTTTTTGCAAGAAGGAGAAGCCATTTATGCGCTGTTAGGTCCTGGCATAGCAGTGAGTGTTAAACCATCTGTTGTTAAATGAAAATATTATTTATTTTCTATAACACGCACTTGGGAGGGGGGAGCTATTTAGGGTTTGAGCTGGCCTTTGCTCATAAGGATTTTTTTTTTCTCTTCAGCTTCTTCCTGGTGTAGTTCTACCGTTCCCAGGAGTTTCACAACGTTAGAGTTCAGGAGGATACGTTTCTACTGGTTTAGGAGCCACAGACATGAATAGATCTAGTACGTTTACTTTAGTTCTGTAATCCTGAATGATCACTTGTGAGTGTACATCTCCGCTGTGTCATGCAATCAGTGCCCCTTGGTCACGTGGCGGGAATAGAGCTGGGCCATGCCCCCTTTTCTCTGAAACCTGCTACATCTGCCACGTGCTTCACTTCCCAGGGCTACAGCGGATTCTCTTCCATCATGGGGATTCTACAGGAGGGTGTGAGGGAAGGGAAGGGGAGGGAAGGGAAGGGGAGGTGTGGGCAGGGAATCAACTGAGGCTCACAAATAAGAACAACTTAATTTGTACTTAAAATATATATTTTTTTTCTTACATTTACTATAAAAAGTTTAAATACATTAAAAAGCAAACAGCTTTTTCTAGTCGGGTTGATATGAGTGTGTGTGTATGTGTATAGGCTACCTGGAAACTTTCCAGCCACGTAATCGGAAAAATAGAGGCATTTATGGCTGGATTTTTTCTAGACGGCATGTGTGTGTGTGTATGTGTGTACACACACACACTTAATGAGCCCGGTGAAAAATGTTTTTCAGAAGCCAACGGGTCAGCTACTACTCTTCACAGTCCTTCAAAAACTGTGTCCTGAAGGTGACAGTTACCGCAGTCTGCTGGAATGGCAATTGCTTTCCAGAATGCACCGTAGGGAAGTCTAATTTTTCCTCCTAAGGTGCTGGCCACAGTTGCAACCACTCGACTGCCATCTCTGGCGTGGTGGGAATCCTCTTCACAGTGGCTCATCATACTTCATTCCTGTCAGGTGCATGGGCCCCCGCCCCCCATTCAGTGTCTTTGGGGTTGAGTCTGGCCCTTGAAATGCTGCCCATTTCATAAGCTTGAAAAGGGTGTACCCGTTTGTTTAATTCTTCCTTCATTCACTCATTCATTCATTTATTCAACATACCTGTATTATCTGGCTCCTGTGGGTCAAGCACTGTATTAGGAGCTGGGTTATAATTGCACAAGACACAACTGTAGCCTTCCAGCATCAGCCTGACTTGTTGGAAGGACCCGAAGGTCTTAATCAGATAAATGCTGATAGGGAAACAGGAGTGTTTTGAAAACTCCAAGAACAGCAATCAGAGAATGGAGACGGAGGAAGCCCCAGAGTGCCTGACCTAGAAAAATGGCTGGGGACGCTCCAGGTGAAGGCTGGGGGGCGGGGAGATGCATTGAGAAGGGAGATCAGAATTGCAACTATATGAAATGTTACCTGGAGGTTACTAAGTTTATCCTGGGGTCTGTCATGACATCTTGACATGGAGATGTTTACACTAGTTCTGATATTAAAAAAAAATTTAAACAGTGATTAAGACATCCTCACTCCTTTATCTTTTAAGCTATGAGCTTTTTTAAATTTTTTTTTTATATTTTATAATGTGCCCATAGTCACTTAATGTCTCTTAGCAGTGGCTTCTCTTGAATGTGACTGACCCACTGAAACAGAGTTTCATCTGAATCAATGGTAGTAGTTGCCATTTTGGAAAAGTCATCTTTTTTCTCCTACTAATATAGCTACTGTACCTCAATGTCATGGTTGATGTTGATTATGTTCTATAATATTAGTTGCTGTCTTTTCTACCTAGAAACAACCTCAGATGTTTGTTGTGCAATGATCACCACCATCCAATTCCAAGAACGCCCTGATCTCTCCTTCCTTCATCCCCTGGAATATCCCATCTACTCTGTATCTATGAATTTGACTTCTCTAGGTACCTCCCATAATCATTTACATTTTAAGCTTTTGGCAGAATGGCTGTCAGACTTGAAACGGTGGTAGAAAAGGATTTTTACAAGATGAATTGCTGAATTTTTAAAAATACATTTAAGTGTTCTGCACACAGATTTTTAATTTTCCACGAATGTGTAATTTATGGCTCGCTCTATCAATGTGTTTCAAGTCCTCATCCATGGGTCAAATCTTTTAGCCTGATAAAGACGATTGAACAGTTAGAATGGCATAATGTTACTAGAAATTAAGTCATGAGATTCTATCTCATCTAATTTGATTAGATCTTTCTTCTCTACGTAAAATTAAATGTCCATCAGCTAAAACAACCTTATTCAATATTCCTCAGCACAACTTTGTTATTAGCTCTCTTAATGCATGAAAGATGATTAATATTATGATGCATTTTTATAATCACTCATTTTACACATTTCAGAAGATAATAAAAACAGCATTTTATCTCACACACATCTGAGAAATTACAAGTTATACTCTAATGTATAAAATTTTCTTAATTTACATAGTAAAAGTGACTCTGAGCAATAAAGATCAGAAACTATAGCTTGCATTGTCCCAAACCTTTGCAAAAAACATATCACATAGTAAGATTATAGGGGTACACTTAGATTATAAATAATTTTATTATCAGTGTATGCATATGAAAATTTAATTAATAAAAATTATACAGCACAGTAAAATTTATCTCCATAATGCCAAAATTTAGGCTTTTATAGCGTTCAGCTTTCAGTATGATGTCATTTTTGTCAGAGTGATTTGAAAAAGGTCTTCACTCTTAGAACTAATTTTCTTAAATAGGAATTCTAGTTCTCAGGTTACTATAAAGACAGAGGAACCTCATTAATTCTCACTTTGCTAATCCATAAACCCTATAATTTCCACAAAAATTCCTTAGCTATATCATTTTACTTCACAGGAAACATTTTATTGCTGGGAACTCTAGGCAAATCTCAGATCACTAAGGATTCATTACTTTTGCCAAATATACCACAGGCCATTCACCAGCTAACGATCCTCAAGTATTGTAAGTCAATCACATTGATCTGAATAAACTAGTAAAGTAAATATCGCGATGACCAATTCTGATGTAAAAGCATCATGTATTTCTCTATACACACATATATGTTATATTGTAGATTGTTACAATAATGGCCCCCAAGTGAATAATACTTTCCTGTATTCATGTCCTTTTGCACCTTCAAGCCAGATGAGCAGTACATTTCCCCATCTTTTGACTACGGCTGGCTTTGTGATTTGATTTGACCAATAGAATATGGCAGAAGTGCCATTGGGTGTCTTCTGAGCTAGACTTCCAGAGGCTCAGGAGCCTCACTTTTGCTGTCTTATAACTTATTGTGAATAAGCCCCAAATGGGAGAACTTCTGGTGAGAAAGGCCCAGGTGAGCCCACCCATCCTGCCAGCTGAGTGTAGCCCAGGAAAGACCAGCAGCGATACTTTCCAACCAATCCACGAAGTCATGAGAAATAACAAGTTGTGGCTGTTTGAAACTAGTAAGTTTAGGAGGGCTTTGTTGTGCAGTAATAAGTAATTGACATAATAATTGGTCTCTGGCAGTGGGTGTAATTGTAGCCAAACTCTGAAACATGTGACATTGGCTTTGGGGTTGGGTGGCAGGTGGAGGCTAAAGGAGCAGCAAGGAGTTTGTTAGCAGAAGCTGGGAGAGCAGTGAGAAAGTTGGCACTGGAGGTAGAAAGGAGTGACCCAGGTCGCATAAGGGGCAAACTGACGCCACAGTAACTT
The DNA here is from genome assembly GCA_004027555.1 of Craseonycteris thonglongyai. Taxonomy (NCBI): domain Eukaryota; kingdom Metazoa; phylum Chordata; class Mammalia; order Chiroptera; family Craseonycteridae; genus Craseonycteris; species Craseonycteris thonglongyai. Next base: position 33,503 of record PVKE010002267.1, read on the forward strand.
GGAAGATAGAAAATGTGCCAAATGAACTTCTGAACTTGGCTGGGGCAAAATGTTGAATGTGCCCATTGGCTCTCTATTTTTCTTAACCTAGAAAGAGAGAAGTGGACAAAAAAAAAAAAAAGGGGATGTTGTTTATAATCAGAACTTTCAGGGAATGTAGGAGAGCCAGGTTAGAAAATGAAACTATTTCACATTTCCAGTGTCTCCATTCAGCGAAAGATTCTCAATATAAGACATGGCCTCAAGGTAAATACTGAGTCAAGGGTGTGGCCATAAGATCTTTGTTAAGACTTCAGAACAATTTAAGGAGGGAGTCAGACAAAATGGTTTCAAAGAGTCCTAAGGATATTACCTCAACAGCTTGATCTCTAAAAGGTATGTCTTGAAGGGTATTATGGCTGTGCCTTTTGGTCATAGAGAGAAACACTGTAAAATTCATGGGAAACCCACAAAGTTTTTTGAGGCATTGAATTCAGGAGAGCACTGTCAGCTTGGATGGAAAGAGAGAGAGAGAGAGAGAGTTCAAAACAAAAAAGAGGCTTCTGGGCTCATAGCTGCAAACAGGGGCCATTTCTTGTGATAAAGAGAAGGTGGCATTTCAGAAGGTAAAGCCACAAGTCAAATGCTGAGGGAACCGCTCCTAGGAAGCACAATTGGTCCCCAATAAAGGAATGTTTCCTGTTTTCAGAAGAGAAGGTCTGAAACCTATGCCCAGCTGGATTTCAGAATGGTTAGGGACAGTGATGGTTCTGTGCCTCTCTCTCTCTTTTAGAAACGGGACTATCTGTTGGGGTTATCTTAGTCCTATCTTTCCATTGTACCTGAGGGACCTGGGGCAAAAATTTGTCTTTTTAGTTTATAGATCTTTGGTTGAAGAGAAGCCACAACAAAGAACAGCCCTGCATGTGTGTGGACTTGATCTGCCTGAGACCATGGGCGCTGAGCTGATGCTGGCATTGGAAGAGACGCCGGGGACTTTGCATGTGTAGGAGATGTCAGTCACTGGGGCAAAGGGAAAGTGTGATACAACGGCATGCACAATAATGGTTCCACTGAATCATGCCTTGTGTTCTTGCCTCTTTGCAAGGTGACTTTGCTCCTCCCATCAAGAGGTCTGGGTCTTCACTCCATGAGAATAGGTTGGCCTCAAGACTTGCTCTGACCCATGCAATATAGCCGTTGTAACATGGTGAACTTCGGAGGCAGCGGCTTCAAGGCTGTGGGGCCTCCGCTCTTGTTGTCTTGGACATCTGAGATCACGATGCTGTGAAAACGCCCGGCAGAAAAGACCATGACAGCAAGGGACAGCTAGCTCAGTCATCACGCCTGCGCACAGGCCCCAGCTGGTCCACCGAGGAGTATGTTTGTATGAGATGGTTCGACTGAGAGCGGCAAGGCCTCCTTGGCCAACCCATGAATCATGAAAAGTAATACATTGCTGTTTGGAGCCACTAGGTTTTAGGGTAGTTTGTTAGACAGCAATAGATAACTGATAGAATTCAGTCCTGATGGGTGTGACAAAAGGACTTCCTTGATTTTGCTTGCTTGTAGCAGTAACGCGCTCTTCGTGATGTGGCTCGGGAGACTGTGGTTTCCTTGACTGCTGAAGTTTAAACCTGGGAGACCGTAAGAAAAAAGGGCCAAAGAGACACAGAGCTCTACAGGGCCCAGTTCAGCTGTTCGGGAACTGCTGCTTTGATCCCAGAGGTCTGTTGGCTTTACCAAATTAAGCAAAGGTTTTACAGATAAACTCACCTGAAATCTATTTCTAGCTCCAGTGCTTGTATATTTTGTTAGATTAATAAGTTTGACATTTTAGAGCAGTTTTTTTTTTTAAAGATTGACTTTTATTGTTTCATTTGACACAGAGAGACAGAGATAGAGAGAGGCAGAGAAAGGGGGAGGACCCAGAGCAGTTTCCATCGTTTTACATCATCAGTTTTCAATATGGTTTTACTCCACAGGTGGGCAGGGGACTGCGCAGGGCAGGAACTGGGCTGGGAGCCTCCTGCATATGCGGCCCCACCCCAGTTCAGCATGCGGGTCTGTATGGGCTTGAGCCAGGATTCGATCCTTGGACCCTGCAGCTGCAAAGCGAGCACTCAACTCGCTGAGCCATCCTGGCTTCCCCTAGAGCAGTTTTATGTTCGCAGCAAAACTGAACAGGAAGTACAGAGATTTCCCGTAGACCCCTGGCACAGCCTCCTTCACTGACCACACCTTGCACTGACGTGGTACGTTTGTTACAATCGATGATCCTGCATTAATAGCTTGTTACCACCCAAAGTCCGTAGTTTATATTGGGGTTCATTATTGGTGTTGTACATATTATGGGTTTTGACAAATGTATAATACATGTATTCACCATTGTATATAATACAGAGATACCACTCCCCTGGCAACCACTCATCTTTTTGCCATCTCCATAGTTTAGCTTTTCCGGGTATACCATATAATTGGAAACATATAGTTTGTAGTCTTCTCAGGTTGACTTCTTTCATGTAGTAATAGGCATTTCTTTTCATGGTCAGGTGGCTCATTTCCTTTTAGTGCTGAATAATATGCCACTGGCTGTATGTACCATGGTTTATTTATCTGTTCACCTACTGTAGGACATCTTGGTTGTTTCCAAATTTTGGCAGTTATGAATAGAGCTGCTATAAACATCTGTGTGGGTTTTCATGAGGACATGTTTGCACTTTACTTAGGTAAATAGCAAGGAACGTGATTGCTAGATGGTATAAGAGTGTGTTTAATTTTATTAGAAATTGCCAAACTGTCTTCCAAAATGGCCATACCATTTTTGAATTTCCATCAGCATGAGCTCCACATTCTTACCAGAATCTGATGTTGTCAGTGTCAGTTGTCAGTTTTGGATTTTGGCCATTCTAATAGGTGTGTAGTGATATCTCACTCTTGTTTTAACTTGCGTTTCCCTGACGACATACTCTGTGGAGCACCTTTTCATATACTGACTTGGCATCTGTATATCTTCTTTAGTGAGGTGTCTGTTCAGGTCTTTTGCCCATTTTTTAAAAATGGGTTTTTCATTATCTTATTGTTAAGTTTTAAGAATTGTTTGTATATTTTGGACCAGCCTTTTATTATATATATATATATATATATATATACATATATATATATATATATATATTTATTTATTTTTTTGTAAATATTTACTCCTAGTCTGTCTCTTGTTTTCTTATTCTCTTTGTTCACAGATGACATAATTATTTATATAAAAAATTCTAAAGAATTGATTTTGAGTTTTTAAAATTGTAACTAATAAGCAATTGTAGCAAGGTTGTAGAATATGACATCAAAATATAATCAATTGCTTTCTTATATACCAACAATGAACAAGTGAAACAAAATTAAAAACACAATACCATTTAATTAGCACTCAAAAGTGAATGAAATATTTAGGTGTAAATCCAACAAAATTGTGTAAGATTTATATGAGGAAAACTACAAAAAAAAAAATCTGATAAATAAAATAAAAAAAGAACTAAATAAAGGGAGAGATATTTCACATTTATAGGTAGAGGGACTCAATATTATCAAGATGTCAGTTCTTTCCAACTTGATATATAGATTCAATGCAATCTCAATCAAAATCCAAGCATTTAATTTGAGCTTATTGGCAAACTGATTCTAAAATTTATAAGGTGAAGCAAAAGATCCAACAGAGCCAACACAATATTGAAAGAGAAGAACAAAGTTGTAGGACTGACACTATTTGACTTCAAGACTTACTGTAAAGCTACAATGAAATGAGACAAATAGATTGATGGAACAGAATAGACAGACCAGAAATGAAACTACGCAAATATAGTCAACTGATATTTGACAAAGGAGTAAAGGAATATAATAGAGCAAAGATAGTTTTTTTAACAAATGGTGCTAGAACAAGTAGGCATCCACATGGAAAAAGAAAAGTAATAATAATCTACACATCATCTTTACACCCTTCACAAAAATTAACTCAAATGGATCATAAACATAAATGTAAAAGACTATTAGAAGATAACATAGGAGAAAACCTAAATGACCTGGGTATGGCAATAACTTTTTTTTTTTTTTTAAATATATTTTTATTTATTTATTTATTCATTTTTGACAGAGAGAGAGAGAGAGAGAGAGAGAGAGAGAGAGAACTGAACTGGGGGAGCTCCCACCTCAGCACATGGTTCCGCACGGGCCGGGGCCGGGATTCGATCCCTGGTCCCCGGCGCTGCAAAGTGAGCGCTTAACCCACTGAGCCATCCCGGCTTCCCCAGCAATAACTTTTTAGATACAATACCATGACAGAAATAACTGATATGCTGGACTTCATTAAATTAAAATTTTTTTCTTTTTATTTCTTTCTTCACAATCTATATCCCTTTTATCTCCTTAAAAAAAAAAAGATTTATTTTATTGTTTTTGACAGTGAGAGATAGAGACAGAGAGAGACAGAGAGAAGGGGGAGGGCCCATAGCAGACTCCATAGTTGTACATCATCAGTTTTTGACATGGTTTTGTTCCACACAGGTGGGCGGGGGCAGCGTGGGGCAGGAACCGAGCTGAGGGCCTTCTGCATAGGCAACATGCCCCCTCGAGCAACAGACCAAATTAGGGGAGAGAATCAACCTGGGGGCCTCCCGCATGGGAGGCACACAGCAGTTCAGCATATGGGTCCACATGGGCCGGTGCCAGGATTTGATCCTTGGTTCCTGGGGCTGCAAAGGGAGGGGCCAACCTGCTGAGCCATCCCAGCTTCCCCTTATCTCCTTTTCTTGTCTTATTATATTAGCTAGTACTTCTAGTATGATGTTGAAAAGCAGTGGTAAGTGGGAACATTCTTGCCTTGTTTTGATCTTTATGGGAAAGCTTTGAATTTTTCACCATTAGGTATGATGTTATTTATTTATTTATTTTTTTGTAGATGTTCTTTATCAAGTTAAGGAATTTTTCTTCTGTTCCTAGATGTTGAACCAAGCTTGCATACCAGTTCCACTTGGTTGTGGTGTACAAGTCTTTTTGTATATTGTTGGATTTGATTTTCTAATATTTTGTTGAGGATTTTTACATCTAAGTTCATGAGAGATATTGGTTTGTGATTTCCTTAATTTTGTAATATCCTTTCTAGTATGTCTCGTAACTTTTGTTGTTGTTGAAAGTTGGAATGGTATTTTGGGTAAAAGGATGTTGGTAAATAGGCATTTAGACATGAGGTCATAAAGTGTGGGGGAGGAGAAGTGTTCTATATGTCTCATTTCTTTTTGGAGAGCCTGTACTGTGAACTTCACCTGTGCACCTCAGTCTCCCCTCTGCCCACCCTTAAGTGGGACAGGATAGCTAGAGGTATCTGGAGCTGGATATATTTTCCTTCTCCCATTTGGAAGGTTTGATGGGTGGGAGCTGGGTATATTTTTCTCCTCCCAGTTAGGATCTGATAAAATCATGATTGGTTAGGTTCTGGTAAAATAGTTTGTCCTGAGGGCAGCCCTTGTTAAAAAGAATGGGGTGCTCTATTGTATTTCAAAATGGTTTCTCTTCCCCTTTGCCTGCTGGAAGCAAGGGGATTTTCCTCTTATATTCACTGTGAGGATCTGGTTGAGCACCCAGAGATAAAGCTCACACTGTGCATTGCCCTTTATGACTGAGTCCCCCTGGAGTTATTAACGTTGAGGTTTGTTCACACTGAGCCTCCAGCACTCCTCAATCACAGGTCAGCTTTTCCTCCCCTGGCTCTGTTTCCTGTGCAGGTTCTGCTCATGCGTGTTTCCTGAGGTAAGTTGTGATTCTCTATAATGTCTCTCCAATTTTGGGGACAGTAGTTTGCCCTGTGATCTCACATCTTTGATGGATCTGAGAAGAACTGTGAATTTTTCAGTTTGTTCAGCTTTTTATTTTTTACAACAGGGTGGTGACTTTATGCTCCTTAGATGGTGGACAGGAAACTGGAAGTTTTTTGACCCTTGACAAATAACTTAATTGTTCTGGCCCTGCATGTTCTCGTCTCTAAATGAAGGTTATAGAATCCTGATGTAGCATGGCTGTCATGAGAATTAAATCAGATGATGTCTGTAAATCTCCTGGCATAGGTGCTTGATAGTGTCAGCTGGGGAAGCCGGGATGGCTCAGTGGGCTAAGCGCTCACTTTGCAGCCCCGGGGACCGAGGCTCGAATCTTGGCCCCGGCCCGTAAGGACCCATATGCTGAACTGGGGAGTGCCCCCAGTTCGGTTCTTACCGGGGTGAGACCCCGGCCCAGTTCCTGCCCTGTGTCACCCTGTGCCCACCTGTGGATGAAACTATGTGGAAAAACCAATAGTGTGCAACTATGGAGACTGCTCTGGGCCCTCCCCCTTCTCTCTGTCTCTGTATCTCTTTCTCTCTCTCTGTCAAGAACAATAACGATAAATCTTTGATAGTGTCAGCTGTGGTTGGGGTGACTCCTTGGAAGCTCAGTGTTTCATCTGGGTAGGACGGCAGGATGGGACACCTGGCCTATGCTCTCTGCTCAGTGCACTTATACCATCATTGTCTGTCTCCACTGGTTCCTGGGTTATTGCAGGGTGGGGAGCAGGGAAGGCATGTCCATCCTGCAGCCAGAGTGGCTCCCTGACCTACACGTGCACTTCGTAGCATCAACTTCTGTTCACGAGCCAGTCATTCCACATGGGCAGGAAGGCAGGAGCGCCCTCTCGTTGGACCAAAGGCTTCAGGTTAACTATGCATCCAAGTGACAGAGGAGCAAATGGTGACAGGGCAGCAGTAAACCATGGAGCAATTTACGGAGCATGGAAAAGACTTCAGAGTTTCCCATCGGTATTGAAGCCACATTCTGAGGCTCAGAGAACAATCACTGTCAGGCTCATTATCTTTGAATACAAAGGACAACAAAGTGTAATACAGTCTGCCGTTCAGTCCCACTTTCGTGTTGGTAGCACTTTCCTTTTTTTATTTTTCTCACTGCTTGACAAAATCATGATTTCTTCCTCCAGGGGATGAAACTACAGGCCTCGCCTATTTCCCTGCATAGCTATTATTTGAGGTTCTATTATAAGCCTCTGGCAGACTGCAGACACATAAACCTTTTCTTTTTTAAGGCTACATGCAAGGGTCCTCAGTTTCCATTCATCTTTCTTCTACTCAGGTCACGGATGGTGCTGGGACAGACCTTAAGATCTCACTAATCTTGGGAATTAGGTTGAGGTTTCAGCGCTCGTGACTGTAGAGCCCAATCATGCAGACACATCTGAGCCATCCCTGCCAAGCGCCCCAATTATCTGAATTAAAAACAGTGTGCCTGATTCCAAGCTGTGTGCTCATTCCAGAACACCGCTATGTTTTCTGGCATCTTTTAAGTCTTAGGTCACCGGAGTTTAAAATACAGTTTTGCCTTCTCCTTTTAACACCTAATAATAAGACCCTATGTCGTTTTGGAAAAAGCACTGTCAATATTGCCCTCTTTTTTTAATTTGGAAAATGAAAAAAAAAATCTGATGATTTTCTCCTAAACAAGCTAGGGGGCAAGTAAGGAAGCTGACTCAGTGTTCTTATTAATATTTCATGATTTTTAAGGGAAAGCATCTTTGAAGATAAAGATGCATTTAAAAAATTACTGTTTTGTATTTAGCTGTGGTTTGTTGTTTACATTGCAACTTGAATGACCTCTAAAGGAAGGTGTGATTTTTGTGCTTATGAGAGAGGGTGCAGGGTAACAAAGGTTGAAAAGACTCTGGTGGTTGTCAGTTTCATTACAAATCCATGGCTCATTTAAAGCAATGGCTCCTGTCTAGGTCTTTGAGAGTGAAGCCAAGGTGCAGGCGGAAAAGCACAGCACATGAACAACTCCGCTCTGTGAATCGATGGGCCCGCTTTCTGGATTTGAAGGGAAGGGAGCTCTGGTTCTGTGGAGAACCCAGGGCCGTCGGGGCCACCATGCTGGGGATGTTCTGTGCTACCCCTCTATCCACCCCAGCTCTGGAGGTCAGCGCTTGTTTGAAGTGGTCACCGAGTGGATGAGGGGTGGCCCCGGCTATTGGGCAGCCAGTGGTGCTCCTAAGTGGCAGTGACAGCTCATTCAGCAGCCGTGTGACCTTTGTCTGCCACTGGCCCACTTGGGAGAATGTCTGGCTATCAGACCACAGGCTCATCACCTATAAAAGAAGGGATCTGGATGCTTGGAAGGTCTCTCTCTATTCTGAAATGCACTGACTCTATGAAACATTGGACGTAAAAGCGGAACTGTAAACCTTCTGGGTGTGCGTCTGAGAGAGGAAAGGATTGTAGTGCGGATAATAAGATAAGGCACTCCTTTATTCCTGCCTTTTTTCCTCCATCTCGAAGGATTTCTCATTCCGCGCCTACTACGTGGTCTGGTCTGAGTAGATTCAGAAGCTTTAATGGAGGAAATGACTAACATACGAACAATTCATCACGGTACCAGGCCAAGGCTAATTCTGCGTGGAACGGAGTTGCAGCGCAGGATTGAGCGGAACGGGTGACCTCATTCACGTTTTTGTGCAGATGAACCACCTTATTATTATGTCATCTTAACCCCCTGCTGCCTCCCTTCCAGTGTCCCATCACCCTCACCCCACTCACCTCTGTTGTCTGCTTCTGTTTACTGATACGTTCCCAGGGCCTGGAACAGTACCTCAGTGACCTAGCCGGCAATTCATACGCAAATATTAGCTGGATGAATGCCTGAGAGAGACCAGGAAGCGAGAGCAGAGACGGGAGGTGGGGTTCAAGGCCGGCCTGAAGGCTGAGGGTGTTAGCTTGTGCAGGGAGGGGGTAGGGTGACTTGTAAAAGGCCGGCTGCCTTACATGACTGTCCTTGCTGGGAATTGCTGGGCACATTGAAGATCCAGGGAAAGCCCTGAACACCTCTGCTCCCGCCTTCTCCATGGACACACTCAGCCTCCGGGAAGGCCATTTGGATCGTAAGTGACCTTTTTCACTTTGGACAACCAGACATCACCGGTGAGCTCATCGTGCGGCTTCTTTTCTTTCAGTCCAGAGCCAGTCGTCGTTAGAGATGGTCCTTAACACCCACCCCCTCGAACACATGAGCTGCTCACAGCACAGTGCGGGGGGCCTTGCAGAGCACGGCCAAGGTGGTGCTGAAGGCATCTGAGATCGGCTAATCTGGGGGTGCTTCCCCAGGGGCGGCACGTTAGGATCCCCTGGGGAGCTTTTAAAAAAATACTAGGGTCTTGACCCCCACCCCTCCCCCCAGATTCTAACTTAATTGGTCTGGGAAGGAGGGGCCCGGGCCCCACGGCTGGTTTACAAGCTCCCCAGATGATTCTAATATGCAGCCGGGGGTAAAGCCCCCAACTTTATTTGCCTCCCTCGTTTTATTCCTGAGGAAACCCAGGCCCAGAGAAATCAAGCGACGTGCATAGAAGCGATGGGCTGTTCTTCCCTTCAGAAAGGCATCCCAGGAGCTGCAAAGAATTTTCTGGGTTGACCGTTTTCGGTTGGCCTGATTCTGGGGTGAACTACGCTAAGGTAGGCTAGATAATCAAGTCATAGATATGGACCAAATACTGCAGTAGCGAAGGGGAAGGGACATTTCTGACTGATGGGAAGATTGGTGATAAAGGCCATTGAGGTGTGTGCGCCATAGGCAGCCAGCACGTCACAGAGACCACAGATTTCATGACGTGGAACCTTCCAATGGACCACACATGAAGGGGCTGCACTTGATGGAAGCTGCGGGGTCATGAAAAGGAATGGTCTCAGCTTTGCTGTTCTGTGGACAGATGTAGTGGAGAGCCCACCGCCTTGCCATGCTCCGCTCATGGGGTCCCAGAGCTGTCAGCCTGGGGGTGCTTTTCCCCTTTGCAAGCCGCCTGTCCGAGTTTGGTCTTTCAGTAGGGGCTGTGTCATCGCATTAGCAAAGCCAAGCCTTTTTAATTCTGCGGAGTGCTCACAATCGTGCCAGGAAACAGGACTGGACAATACACCTTTGCTACCAAATTGCTGTCCTCATACAGACACAGCCTGGAAGAACCTGCTGTCACTGACACTTAGGACAACTGAAGCTCCAACAGACCCCTCTTGTGTAGTCAGTGATGGTTGAAAAGTTAGGAACTCCAGGTGACCTGCAAGATGAAAGGATAAAGGCTTTGGCAAGCCCAGGAATCGCAGACCTACTCCCCACGTCCTTTCCTTCTAGAGCTAACGGGACACCTGGGGTGGCTGTGTGTGGAAGCCAGGCAGACGTGGGGCCTGGCATCTTTGTCCCCGCTGCTATTGTTCTCCACTTTTGCAGCTCCTGTGTCCCTGGGCTTTTCTGTGGGAAGGGCCTGTGGTAGTTGCCATTGGAGGCAGCTGCCCAAAACAGCTGTGGTCAGTGGTTAGCACCGTTAATATTTCAGACCACATGGAGGATATTGAACGTGGAAAAGATAAACAAGAGGTTGTTTCTTTCTTGGGTGGGGGATTCATTCAAGGAACATTTATCAAGTTCTTAACTTTATACTCTGCTAAGCTTGGGGAGAGAAGAGTGGTTGTTTTAGATATAACCAAAAAAACAAAACAAAACAGAACAAAACCAAAAGCAATGAGCAGGTCAAGAGAGAATAAACGCACATCGTTCTCCCTTTCTGCTTGTGGATATAATTTCTGGGGAAAGAAAGCCCTGGCTAAGAATGTGATCTGGCTCAAAGAACACATAAACTACAATTTCATAGTTATGTTTTTCTTTTGTGAAGTTAAAAGGGAAAATTCAGGAAAAGTGATTGCCGTTTCTAAAGGACAATTCTAGGATCCAGTGTTTCTGTTCTCACAGAGCTTGTAGCCTAATAGAAGGCTGTTATGTTCTTCCAACAATAACATGGATTTGAGCTTGAGGTGCATTTCTAGTAATAGCAGGCGAGACTGAGCAAGTAAAATTGCTAGAATTTTGTGACTGGTTAGAGTGGGAAGAGGAGAGGTGGAGTCAAAGATGTGTGATGTTCCAAGTCTGGTGGACTGGGAGGATCGTGGCATTGTTCAGAGAAACAAGGAAAGAGATTATTGTCTCAGGTGGGGCTGCTACAACAAAATACCACAGGCCTGTAAGTAACAGACATTCCTTTCTCACAGGTCTGGGTTTAGGGTGCTGGCATTGCCAGGACTTGGTGAGAGCCCTCTTCTAGGTTATAGACAAACGACTTCTCATTGTGTCTTCATATGGTGGAAAGGTGGCCACAGAGCCCTCTGGGGTTCCTTAGATAAGGACACTAATCCCGTCCTGATGTCTCCACCCTTATGACCTCCCCATATCCCAAGGTCCCACTTCCTAATACCATCACATTGAAGATTAGGGTTTTGACATACCAATTTTGGCAGGGACACAAAGAGGAAGTCCACAGCAGATACCAAGTGATTTTGAGGAGGCAATAGTCTACCCAGGTATTTGGTGAGTAGCTAAGAGAAAAGCAGTGGTAACACACAGAGAAAACATTGGGACCGGAAAGGGAAGTTTGGAATCTCTACCTAGATGAGAATAAATACATGTTTTAGGAAACAAGAAGAGAAAAGAGACCAGGATAGAAATGTATGGTGCTCCCACTGAGGGGCTTCAAAGAAGAACCTGGACTCAGACGCAGCAGAAGTATAGCCAAACTGGAAGTTTCAAGGTGGGGAGGCGGTCCATAGTGTCAAGCATTCTGTAGTCCACAGTCAAGAATTCTGGCAATTAAGAGTCACAGCCAACTTTCGGGAGATGAGTCAGTTAATTATTAGCCGTGTAGTGGGAACCCTCGTCAAGGGGAACTAGCCTCCTCTCATTCAAGGGACTCTGGGTCAGTGAGCTAGCTCAAATCCGGGCGATGGTTGAGGGGCCACACTTTGTAATGTGATGATTCAAGTCAGACTCCTTGTCACCTGATCTAGTAGGTTGGTTGTACATCTATTTCAGTTCTAGGGATACCAAGAAAAATTAGTAAATGATTTAAAGCATTCTGATGACTGCTTTGGCTCCACTGCTCATTAGGGTAGCCCGGCCACCCTCGTCTCTGGGATGAAGGCACCCCGCCACCCCAGGGCCCCTTCTCCCCAGGGACTTTGGTTGTGTCCTTTGATGGCAGCAGTTCCCACTGTCACTCCTGGCCTGCAGAGAAGAGGTGCCATGGAACTTTTCACAGATGCTAGGGCTCCCTGTCACCTTGTGAAAGGGAGGGCCCTGAACCCTCCTGGCTGGCGTAGGTAGGGAGGGGAGAACAGGTCTTGTATAATGGGTCCCTTCTATAATTCTGGTCCCCTCAGCCTCTGGATATTTTCCTTTAAAGTTTGCCATGGAATTCTGGCAGTTCAACACCATGCAGTGTAGGCCATTTTCTTTCTGTGTTTCAGGATACAGACGTTTAGAGCCACTTCCGGATGCTCGAGTGAACACATTGGATCCAGAATCTTTGCTCAGTGCATCCATATCAGCACATTTGGCTCAACCTGATATATTCCTTCCACCTAATCAGTACCCTTCGGTTCATTCTTATACGTTTCTCAGATGTTGTTGGTGAACTTCATATAACAATGCCCTGGTTTTAATGTAAGAGAATCTACAAGGTTATGAATTCAATTTGCTTTGTGATTCAGCCATCCTTTGGATTTGATTCCCACCCACCACCCAAAATCTTGGCTACAGGAGACCAGTGCCCCTGTAGGGCAGTTCTAGATGCTTGGTGGTTCTTTCTTCAGGACTCAAACTGGGAATCTGAGTCCCAAACTCATTATTTTCATTTGCTAAATTCTCTAGTACTCTCACAAGCAGCCAACTCTATTATACTCTTCGTTTTCACCGAACACTCTTATACTAGCAACTAGTCGATTACACAAAGCCTTGCCTTCTAGACACTTGATGACAAGTGTTACAGGTGAGTTTAGTGAATACTTTGCTATTGCCACAGGCTTCTTGTGTCCCCTTTGCCACTGGTAACAAGGTCATTCATGCCCTTAAATCTAATCCCATCAGAGAACCAATTTCTATATTAACCAGTTCCAAGTCAAAGAACATTTCTTCAAGGTTCTGTTTCCCTGAAACCACTTCCAGTCCCAATATCTACATTCCACAGGATTTGATCAGCGAGCAGATCCCCTGGGAGTGGACTGTGTGGGAACTTCTCATAGCGATTAGACCATATGGAGAATTTTACAGAAGGCTGCTATCTGTGTGGGTGTGGGCCAGAAGGTGAAAAGAAAAATTGGATGGGAGCAGGAGGAATGGAGGACAAACTGAAGTCTATGAAGACAAAGCTAACCCACAAGGACAAAGTATAGCCTGCATCTCTTACCATCTCCAACCTTGATGACACAGGTGACCTGGGAAGCCAGGTTCTTTGCCATGGAGTGACACATATGCTTGGCCCAGGATGCAGAGAAGTTAAAGGAGGAGCTCTCACAAGAGGAGAAGCTGGGGGCCCAAGGGCACCCCATGCCAGCACACGGAGCCAGGTGCTGGGCGCTCCACCAAACTTCCGCCAGAGCATCAGCCCGAGGTTGCACTCCTGCCCTACAATGTCACGAGAGTGCTCGCAGCGGCCAGCCCTCCCCTGGGACTATGCAGGTTAGGAACTTCTGGGACTTGTCGTTCAACTTGGCTATGCTGTCACATTGCAGAAGACCCGTAGGAGAGGAGTGTGTGAGGGTGGGAGCTTTGCAGCATGCGTGAGAGTGCATGGGAGGAGAGGAAGCTGATGGTGATTACAGCCGGCATGTTCAGCATGTGCAGACACGGGAGAGAGAGCAGGAGGGAAGCATTTCCCAAAGTTGCCCAAGCACCATTTGCACTCCTTGTGTCACACCTGCTAAGGGGAGACCCGCGGGAAATGCCTGGGAATTTGTATAGCCAACAAGGGCCTGGGTGACTACCCAGCGAGTTTTGTGTTGAGCGAGTGTTGTGAGCGTTGTTATAAAGAGCAGCATGGACGAAAGAAAGGCCTTACGTTTTTATTCATTAGTTTGTGGTATTTATGAGGATGAGAGGGTAGCGCAGCTTTGTAGGCAGAGTGGAGGAGGCTGGGAGTAGGACAAAGGCGCAAGACAGGATCATGGTTGAGCCCAGGAGTTCAGCTGTGGAAAGGAGGAATACCATCTCTTGTGCTGAACCAGAAGGAAACAAAAAAAAAGGAGAGAGAGACTATATATTGAACTGTTGAGGTGAAGACAGAAGTAGCGAAGATTCATGTACGAAGGCTTCAAATGCCTCCATAAAGTGGGGAGCAAATAAGTCTGATGGGGGTGGGGTGGGTAGATAATGGGATTCAGACCGAAGGGATGAGCCTAGTCAGCTGGCGACAGGTGCAAATGGAGCAGCCAGAAGCGGAGCGCGCCTCAGTGAGCAGGGCTGGACCCAGCCTGGGTGGGTTCCCCTCGTCTGCGGTGGGCTCACAGTGGTTCAGAACTCTATGGAATACCCTGGATGTTAGGTCTCAGTACAATTTGAGGAGGCTGACTTCCTAGTCTTAACCTACATATTTTACTTTTCTAACGTAGGTTCCACTAAGTTTTCACACAAGCCTAATTTCTTTGCTATATTCTTTACTTGTTGGCATTTGCTGAAAAATAAAGCTGGGGAAACCCTCATGCTACTATCTTGGCAGCATCGATGGAGCTGGAATGTAGAATTTGGGTGTCGAAGGCTATTAAGTTTTTCTGGCTGTTCCAAGAGGCATGGCACATAGAGGTCAATTGTAGCAGCGATGTGGACCCTGGGGTCTGATCAGCAGTGTGCACATCTCAACTCCGGTACTGCTGGCTGGGCTTCCTCAGGTAAGTTTCCCCCCTAAGTCCCTGTTTCTTCATCTATAAGTGGCGTGATACTGCCTACGCCAGAGAGACACTGCTGCGACATTATTTGGGAACAGTCGAGGGAGACTTGGGAAGTAGTTGAGACTGGGTCTGGTCTTAAAACGCCTCCACTTGTGAAGAAGTTTCCTAGTGGAGTTGTCATCTTGTATCTGACCTTCCAATACCCAGCCTTCTTCTTGGGTGGGCCGCCTTTCACCATACCGGTTCCCTCTCCCACTTTCTTGGTCTCTTGCCTTGGTTTTATACAGGGCAGAACGGGGAGCCCCTCAGCACGACCCCCTTCTGCCCGGGCCAGCGCTGCCCAGGACGGCGCCTGCCTTCTCTTGGCCTCTGAGCATCAGGCCCTGACTCGTCTCACGGCTCCCTCTCCCACTCCTGCCAGTCCAGGCCTGTTCAGTGTGTAGACTCCCTGCTCCGGCAAAAGGATGTGGGAGCAGGCACTGGGCAGGTAACCTTGGGGAGGTCTCCTGAGTCTGGGGGATACAGCACCCTCTGGAGGTTGAGAAGCTGCGGCGGCCTCCTAGTCGGGCTCTTTCCTACCCTGGGCTTCTCACAGCCTGGAACCTCAGTCTCTGATGGGGAACAAAGGTGGGGGCGGGGGACGGGTGGAGGAGGGTAGAGAGAAGGTGAGGGGATAATTTATCTTAGCATTCTTGTTTCCCAAAGCCAACTCTCTGTTCCCGTGCTCCTAGGGAGACTGAGAGGGTAGCAGTGACAAAGTGGGTGCTCATAGGTACGGAACCACACGGATATTCACACCACAACTCCCCTGTGTGATGGAGATAAGAGAATGCTATGAGGTTGGAATGAATCTGGAATTAGTGGTTTGTCTTAGCGATGAGTCTTCTCATTTTTCCCCCTCTTTCTGGAGGACAGGGAGGCTGTGAGGAATAGCATATGCATCGTAAGGCCGTCTAACCTCTGCTGAATTGAAGAAGAAAAACTTAGAAACCCAGCGTTGGAAGAGTTTCTTCTCTCAGACGCGGGTAACATCCATGTGGGGAGTGCTTTTGATTGGATCTGCTGTTTTGCCCACGGCAGCTCTCCATAAAAACGCTCGTTTCCTATATGCATCATTCGAGCCTCATGCAGTTGCTTCTTTCTTTCTTTCTTTCTTTCTTTCTTTCTTTCTTTCTTTCTTTCTTTCTTTCTTTCTTTCTTTCTTTCTTTCTTTCTTTCTTTCTTTTTCTCTTTCTCTCTTTCTCTCTCTCTCTCTCTCTCTCTCTCTCTCTCTCTCTCTCTCTTTCTTTCTCCCTTCCCTTCCCTTCCCTCCTTCCTTCCTTTCTTTCTTTCTTTCTATCAGAGCCAATCAGGGTGGTGGTTTTCCTTAGTAAAACTCCCAGCCTTTTTGGCTCCATGCCTGGCTCTTCCCAAGGTGCTTGGAAAGAAAGGAAATAAAATCAGGCTCATTTCTTTTTGTTGTTGACTGATTCATGGGTGGAAGGAGAAAGGGGTGGGTTTTGGTTGGAAACATAGAACAGTGCTCAGTTTTAAAACATGGTGTTCATTTACCCTCATTGGGTGGCACCGCCCCTCCCCCTGCAGGTTCCCCCACCCTCTTTTTTTCTTTTTCTTTTTTTTCATGCATCTTTGAATGTCCAGCACCAGGACAGCGCCTGGCCCATCATAGGTGTCTGGTAAGTTAGAAGGCAGAATGCTGAAGTGCTAGACCCTGTGTTGTATCATACATAGGGACAATCACATGGAAGTGAAGTACCTATTAATGTGTACGTAAATGAAACACAACATTTGTGGCCACACTTCTCTGCTTCAAAGCCTTCTTCATGGTGTGCTGTGGCATAAATCAGTCTCCACATGGCACAACCCTAAACAAGAGTTATGTAAGAGCAAGAAAATAAAACCCGGGCTTTCTTAATTATAGCATTGGTTGGAAAGTAGTTATTGACCTGTCGCGTCTCATTATTCGTCTTTCTGTCCATCCATAAATCCATGTGTCTAATCTCGTCAAGAGGTCAGATATGCATGAGAGGCTGAATTGACATGAATCTCGTCTGCTGGGGTCCATTTCCAGCACCAGAGAGAACCGAACCAGCAGCCCAGGGAGGGAGAGCCTTCAGCGGGATGGCCTTGCTGATACCATTACATGCATAAAGGGATATGCTTATGCAAGCATAGTTTATGAAATTGGGGAAATAAAAGTCAAACAGAAACAGGGCTGCGAAAAGCAAGTCCCTTTCTCCATGTTTCTTAAAAGAGGAATTCATTCTGTCCTCCTTCCCAGTGCCAACTTGCTGCCTTAGAGGAAAAGCCTGTTAAAAAGAATGTGTTTGTGTGTGGAACAAGGTCAGACACTTACTGGCTTCCTGCTGCCCGGCATCAATATAGCAGACAAGGAGACTCCGCTTGCTTTCACTGTAGCCGTGTACTGTGCACGAGGCTGCAGCCCATATATATTCTCTAATGCTGCCAGTGCCCAAGTACAGACGAACCCAGAGGCAAAGGGTTCAAAATGAGAGAATAGCCCAGTGTTTGTTGTAAAGAATAAATATGTTACCTGGAAACATCGTTACACTCTGGGCGGTCGGTGATGGTGGTGGGATGAGCCTGCGTGGCCTAAGACTTTGAAGCTATGTCATAGACAGACGACTTCCCGACTGTTTCTCTAATTCTCCCTTCTCTTCTGCACCATTCTGTCCAAGCACTGCAGCCTGACTAATATTATTAATCGCTCCTGCTACTACTACTACGAACACGGTAATACCTCATTTATCCAGCACCATCAGGGATGAGCTGTTCCACATAACCACATTTTCCAGCTGTCTGAACTCCACTTCTCTGAGCACCCCAATTTGGTTTGTTTTCGTTATTTGCAATAGCAATCTTTCTAAAATGTTTTAAACACCTGTTTTCTTGAATAGCTTCTACCAGCATGACGGCAGCCTATGTCAGTGATTTGGGGGCGGGGCAGGGGGGCAACATTTTTATATGTATTGGTTCTGCTGTGCTCTGAACAGGTCCAGGGCAGCCCCCAGGACCCCTCAGTGAGGCTGGCTCCGGCTGCGGCTCATCCTGAGTGAGTGCCGATGATTTCACTCTTCTCAGTCTCAACTTCCTCGTCTGTAAAAGAGAGATGGCAGTGCCTACCTCATTGGGCTGATGTGAGAAGGAAATGAAATGATGTATGTGAACCTTAGTATGGTGTGTGGCACATGCAGGGTGTTCAGTAAATGTTACCCATTCTTTTTATTTTATTAACTTAATTTTTTTTATTAAACAATTTTTAGGGAAGCTGGGATGGCTCAGTGGGTTAAGCATCCACGTTGCAGTCCTAGGGACCAAGGATCGAATCCTGGCCCCTGCCCGTGCAGACCCATATGCTGAACTGAGGTGTGCTTCCCATGTGGGAGGCCCCCAGATCAGTTCTCGCCCGCCAATTTGGCCCCAGCTCAAGGGGGCGTGCCTCTCATGGGGGAGGCCCCCAACCCAGTTCCCACCCTGCATGGCCCCCGCCTACCTGTGTGGAATGAAACCATGTGAAAACTGATGATGTACAACTATGGAGACTGCTCTGGGCCCTCCCCTTCTCTCTGTCTCTCTCTGTCTCTGTCATTATCAAAATAAATCTTTAAAAATTAAAAAATAAATTTTTTATCTTTCAGTTGTAGTTGACATTCACTATTATATTAGTTTCAAGTGTACAGCATAGTGATAAGACATTTATATACCTTTGGAAGTGCTCACCCCATTAAATCTAGTACCCACCCAGCACCCTACATAGTTACTAAAATATTATTGATTCTGTTTCTTATGCTGTACCTTATGTCTCTGTGACTATTGTATATATCTTTTTACTAATTTGTATTTCTGAATCCCTTCCCTTTCCTACCCATCCTCCAGGGCCCTCTCCTACCTTAGCCATTCTTATTTTAAGTGAGGGATTCTAGTAGTCAGAACCACTACGACAATATTGTAATGAAGATGAAATTGGCACATGTGCACAGAACAATTTAATGACTTTTCCAAATCTGTCCTCTTACACAGTTCGACGCAGTTTACTCCTCCCCTGGTAGTGCCACCTGGCTGACCAGGGCGGGTATAAACCCCTCGGGGCCCGGGGGTGGGACAGCCTCTGCCAGCTCCCTTCTCCCTCTAGAACCTTGTCTTTTGCCAGTTCAAGCTGACGTTCCTCAGGAAAGCTTCCTTCCTCTTTTGTCCCAACTTGCATTTGACCCAACCTGCATTACCATCTCCTCATCCCATGCGCTCAGTTTTTTGTGGGGCAATTTCCCTCTATAGATAGGTGGTTTGTCCGGTGTTCTTAGAGGTAAACGTGACCTCTAACCAATGGGCTTACTCCAGAGAAGGCATCTAAAAGCCCACCTTTCTGGCCATGTTGGTCTAGGATGGATGAGGTGGGTAAGAGGACAGATTTGTAATTAGCCCACCCAGGAGGGGAAGGCAGAGTCCAGCATGCACCAGGGGCTCCATGGGAGTGGAAGGGGGTGGGCCCTGTGGCTCTGAGGGAGAAGCCATCTCCATTCATGTGTGACCATCCCTGGGATGAGATGGTTGGTGGCTCTGGGGGTGAGTCGGTGAACAGGGCCTTGGAGAATCGGCATGTCCACTGCATGGGTCGCAGCGGGCCGTTCTCGGGCAGTGCCTATCCCTAGACCCCAGGCGATTACCGTGGGCTGTCTTCAGCTCTGCACTAACCCCATGCACCTTTTTGGCCCTCTTGAAGGTGTCTGCTTCCTTTTCCTCAAGGTCTACTGAGTAGACCTTGCTGAGCCATTTCCACACACTGCCTATTTTGTTTGACGTACACGTGGTGATTAAAGCGGATTCTATCCAGAAGTGAAGCTTGGTTTCTTAACTTCCAAGTAGAATCTGCATCGAGGTCTCCCTGGAGCATCTTCACATTCCATTTGCTCTGCCCACAGCCCGAGTGGAGGCCTGGCTTTGTTTCCAGCATGCTCCCTGGGCTCCTCCCACGAGCTGCCCTTTCGTTGCTGAGAGATGTCCTTGTTCTGCAGAGCGGAGGCAATGACACACAGCAGCCCGATGCCCGAGTTTTGCACGATTCCTCTCCATCTCTCAGGGATTGGCCTTGCAGGGCTGTATTGCTATTGCAAAGCAATAGGAAAATAACTGTGAATAACAGTTTTAACGAACACTAAAGGAAGGGCTTTCTTTCATGGACTAGCTTACATAACACGTGTGTTTCTGAAAAGTCTGTAATTGAAACGGTGTAAACGGAATCATGTGCAAAGGGAGCTCCCCGGGTCGTTCACACATGAATTCAGATGGCAGCAGGCCTTGCGGTCTCCATACTCCTTTCGATACAAACCCATGATCAGGAGACAGATCCATTAATGTGTCACCCAGGACCACTTTCTCTGCAGGAGGTGTGACAATGCCGTGTATGTACGACATAGAGTCCCCAGCATTACACCCTCAGCAAAGCTCAGGCTGTCAAACGGGGTGTGATGGGTTCTTTTTGAGTGTTTTCTTTCATGATTGTTTGGTACTTGCTTATTTACTTGGTTGACAACTCTTCCTCAAGAGCAGGTTAATGGCAGAAGCACCAGGTGTTTAAGAAAAATATATGGGAGACAAAATTAAAATGGTTAAAATGATTTTCTATGCACTGGGAATGCTACCATTAATTTTATTATTATTATTGTTTTTCAGTTTTAGTGGTCAGGTTTGTTCTATTTAAGGATAGTGGTCTGTGGTACCTTGTTTTAGAAATTTTTGCTATAAGAGGACTCACTGCAAAGATTTTTGTTGAAAATGGAAGACTAATTTTGAAATGCAAATCCTAACCTCTGGTTTGTTGAGTTTTGTGTCTCAACATGTGTGTGTCCTTCTCCCTTTATTTTGTTATATCAGGAAGGGATTCCTAATAAAATAGCCTTGAACCTCTGATATATAATTATTTGGTTATATTAACAGTAGAATACCAATTTCAGAGACACCTTACAATTCAGTACAATATGTGTCCCAGAAAGCTAGTAACTGTTTGAATTAGCATTATCTGGGGTGTTTTATATAAAAAAGCAGATTTATTGGGCATACCTGAGGCCAGCTGACTTGGAACCTTTGGGATGGGGCCTGGGAATCCACGTTTTAAGCAATATTTTGTGTGATTCTTTTACACCTTGCAGTTTGAGAACTACTGCTGTGGTCTCTGAGGTCCAAGTCTGCCCCTGTCACTGATAGGCCTGTGGCGCATTACTTCAGACTTGGTTTTCCCTTCTGTAAAATGGAGAATACGAATAGCAGGCAGCAGTGAGGATGAAATGAAGAAATTCACGGGAATCATGGATGCAGGGTGCATGGCTCAAAACAAGGGCTTCATAAGTGGCAGAAGGTGCTATGGCCTACCAAGGGTCCTCAAACTATGGCCGGTGGGCCACATGCGGCCCGCCGAAAACATTTATCCGGCCCGCCGGGTGTTTTTGCCGCCGCTGCCTGTCCTGCTTAGCAGCCAACTTGTCCCGGGCCCGCAGTCTGGCCCTCCAACGGTCTGAGGGACAGTGAACTGGCCCCCTGTTTAAAAAGTTTGAGGACCTCTGCGAGACTGTAATTCCTTCTTCTTTTTTTTTTTTTTAAAGATTTATTTTATTGTTTTTGATAGAGGCAGGCAGAGCTAGAGAAGGGGGAGGACCCAGAGCAGTCTCCGTAGTTGCACACCATCAGTTTTCAACATGGTTTCGTTCCACACAGGTGGGTGAGGGCCGTGCAGGGCAGGAACAGGTCTGCAGGTCTCCTGCATGGGAGGCAAGCCCCAGTTCAGTGGATGGGTCTGCACAGGCTGGGCTGGGATTTGATCCTTGGCCCCAGGACTGCAAAATGAGCGCTTAACCCGCAGAGCCATCCTGGCTTCCCCTGTAGTTCTTAATACTAGTGATTTAAGTAAGATATCTTTCAATTATGTGGACATGTGGGTGCTAAGATGTAACTTACTTATGCACATAAGCTATTAGCTGTGGGCACATATGCTATTAGCTGTGGGTGTAGGTTGCGTAGGCTATGGTTAGAGGGACAGTTCATTGTGGCGTTTTGCATTGGTCCACAGTGTCTAAGTAAGGAGCAATAGGTTTATGAGAACAGGGCTCTTGGCATGTCTAGACCTAGATGTTGGGATGAGCTCCCACAGTGGAGGGCCCTGCTGGCAAAGGACTGCAGTGTGCTTGTTTTTATGATTGCGGGTTCTGTGCAAAGACAGTTCCCATGAAAAGAGAGCAGCAAAGGGAGACAAAAGTGAAATGCTTTGGGCTTAGTAGCTGGTAGCTCACGGTGACAGATGTTCATGCTGTCCCTCCCTTCCTTCCTATCAAATCTCCACCCTTTTCAATGTGACACAAGTTTTAAAGAAACAGATAAGCTTTACCCCCTTGAAATTTTCTTAGGAACTTCTCTTAGGAATTCATTGCTTTAATCTTTACATGGATCATGTATTTACTGACTTTTTTTCAAAGGGAAATTTGTCCTTGATTCTAAATATTCTGCTCATCTTCAAGAACAGCCTAACTGCCTGCCTCAGCTACCACCTCTGCATGCGTCACGCGATTTTAGCATTTCCTTCCCTTCAAACCACGTCATTTCCTGTGACTTCAAAGGCAGTTAAGCTGGTAAACTGTATTTTGATACTACTTACCAACTAGCAGATGGATAAATGCCCTGACAAATGGTGACTGAAAATAGACACCAAGAATGGGCAAGTGACTTCTTTTACTTTTAGTCTCTTTAGATCAGTTGTCCCCAAACAATGTACGTGTATGATACACACACACACACACATACACACACACATATACATGCTTATATAAAATTCTATTCTGCATATCATGAAACATATGCAAAATACTAACTAAATAGTACAGAAATATGAAATAAATAATGTTTTAAACAATCTTATTTTAATGTTTGTGGTGGTTAATTTTATGTGTCAACTTGATGGGAACATGGAGTACCTACATACCTGATTAAACACTAGTTTGGGTGTATCTGTGAGAGTGTTTCTAGATATGATTAAATTTGAATTGAGTGGAGGAAAGAAGGAGAGGTTGGTAAAAGGGTACAAACTTAAGATAAATAAGATCTGAGGATCAAATGTATAACATGATCACTATAACTGATAACATTGTAGTGTAGAATTAAAATGTGCCAAGAGAGTAGAACTTAAAAAGACTTGCAAAAAAAAAAAAAAAAAAAGAAATACATGAGGTGATGGGTGTGTTGATTAGCTCACTGTGGTTAATCCTTTCACAATATATATATGTATATCAAATCATCACATGGTACACTTTATTTTTATTTATTTATTTATTTTTAAAAAGATTTATTTATTGTTTTTGACAGAGAGAGAGAGAGAGAGAGATACAGAGTCAGAGACAGAGAGAAGGGGGAGGGCCCAGAACAGTCTCTATAGTTGCACATCATTCGTTTTTCCACATAGTTTCATTCCACAGGTGGGCGTGGGGCTGCACAGGGCAGGAACTGGGCCAGGGTCTCACCCCGGTGAGAACTGAACTGGGGGCACTGCCCCGTTCAGCATGTGGGTCCGCACAGGCCGGGGCCGGGATTCGATCCTCGGTCCCTGGGGCTGCAAAGTGAGCGCCTAACCCACTGAGCCATCCCGGCTTCCCCAACACTTTAAATTTATCACAGTTTTATTTATCAATTACACTTCAATAAAACAGAAAAAAACAAAAAACAGAAATTGAATGGGTAGACGAAGTAAAGCAGATTGCCTGCCCTGATGTGGGTGGGGCTCATCACAATTATTGGAAGCCTACATAGAGCAAAAGGTGGGGTAAGAGATAATTCTTACTATATCTCTTTCTGCCTGACTGATTGCTTATGTCTCTAGGTAGCAGGGATGTAAATCATTAGGGGTCAGAGGGTAGACTATAGTAAGCTTCCAAAGTGGCCCCCAGTGATGCTTGCTGCCTGGTATTTAAACCTGTTCAGTTTCCTCCCACAGAACATCAGGGTTGGTTAATGTGACCAGCAGACCATGGTGAAGGCGATAGTGTGCAACTTCTGACGTTGGGTCATAGAAGAGTTTACCTCTTTGGCCTTATTCTCTTGAGTCACTCAGCCCGGTGGAAGCCAGCTGCTATGTTATGAGGAACCTCAAGGAGCCTAATAGGAAGGTTCACATGGTGAGGAATTGAAATCGCTTCCCAACAGTGATCTAGGAAGTTGCTCTTCCAAGTCTAATCAAACCTCCAGATGAGGATATCCCTGGCCAACATCTTGAATACGGTCTCAGGTCAGACCTTAAGCTGCATCCAAATTTCTGACCTATAGAAACTGTGTCAGATGCTAAATATTTATTATAGTTTCATGTCTCTATGTTTTGGGGGGATTTATTATACGAATAGTTGTTGCACTAAACAACTATTCAAAGACTTGAATGTTTTGTGGATGACTTTTCAGCTATGGTGAACTTTTCAAGGTTTTGTCTATTATGTGACGAACACATGCTCATACTAGGAATTGGAAAAATGTTTGTTCTGCCATTTTCGTCTCATTCATTTGTGTGTATTATTGGTATTGCCTTCGATCTGAGGATTCTCTGTTGAAATCTTTTAAGCCACTTTCCTGTATCATGAGTGCTACACCCAAACTGTAATGTGTTATATGTTACACTGAGAGGGAATGAGAGAGTGAAGACCACTGTTGACATTGCTGTATTTTGGGACAGCCCTTCTTCCCTCACTGTTCCTTCCGCACCATATGTGAACTTTATGCTTTGACCTACGATTCAGTGACAGCACCATTGTCTACCTCTATCTTAAATACAAATAGATAAATTTATTTCAGTGTTTTTTATTGTTTTTGTTTTTTTGATAAAAAATATAAACAAAAGTCCTGATAACTTTCTTCCACACCCCCAGGCCCATCTTGGATTCAATCCCCTTTGAGATCATTGTTTTAGAATGGGGGTTAGCAAATGACTGCCTGTTTATATAACTTCAGCCTTGCTAGAACACAGCCACGTGCACCCCTTTATGCATTATCTTTGGCTGCTTTTGTTACAATGGCAGAGTTGAGCAGTTACCACAAAGATGGTGTGATCTTCAAAGCCTGAATTCTTTCCTATCTGGTCCCTCATAGCAAAAGCTTGCCACCTTGGCTTTAGAAAATAGATGGAGGGGAAGCCGGGATGGCTCAGTGGGTTAAGCGCTCACTTTGCAGCGCTGGGGACCAAGGATCGAATCCCGGTCCCGACCCGTGCGGAACCATATGCTGAACTGGGAGCTCCCCCAGTTCAGTTCTCTCTCTGTCTCTGTCTCTGTATCTCTCTCTCTCCCTGTCAAAAATAAATAAAAAATATATATATATTTAGAAAATAGATGGAGCTTGAGGGGTCCCAGATGTCTAGTGCAGAGATTGCACTCAATGCATTTGTTCACGCAGACAGGAGCAGTATGAAGTACCAAAGTTACCTATGGGACTTCAGAGAGAGTGGATTTCTATGTCTGCCCCTGGTAAGATCATTCTGGCTAGGGCTCAGGGCCTGGCTTTGATTCTTTCTAACAGACTGTATTCTAGAACTCAGTTACACCTTGAACTTTAAGGGAACCAACAGCAGTCTGGCAGCGTGTATTACTGGGTGTATCTGAACCATGGCATCTTCATTACTATGCTTGATGGGAAATATGTTAGCTGTTCCATCCTAAACAATAAGCCAAGGCTTTGGCTCCTTTCTCGTCTGAGAGCCTTTGTCCTTGCGTCTTCTCATCCTTAGATGGTTCTTCTCTCAGATCTTGGCGTGGTTGCTGCCTTCTCATCTGAGCTTACCTTGCATGCCATCTCTTCAGAGAGGCCCTTTCTGAACATTCAGTCTAAGGTGGCCCCACTGACATCCTATTCCTCTCTGTGTTATTGTCCTGTACTCATTTCTCCATTAGTCATCAAAATATCTGGACATTTTCACCAGAAGTTTGACTATTTCAGAATGAACAGGAGGGATGCCTGGTGTTATTTTGTTTCTGGCTGTAGAACTAGGGTTGTGTCATGGCTCACAACTCACTCAATTGGCTGGTTGAAGGTTCAGGCCCAGATAAAGCATGTTGCTTTTCTTCCTTGCTCTGGATTCAGTAGTGGTATCAATCAGACCAGTTTTCTTTAAAAAATGATTTTTAAAAAAGAAAATTATAAGGTATATGTATTCATTTCTAAAATTCCTTTTTTTTAAAGGTTTATTTTTATTGTTTTTGACAGAGAGAGAGAGAGAGAGAGATATAGAGACAGAGAGAAGGGGGAGGGCCCAGAACAGTCTCCACAGTTGCACATCATTGGTTTTTCCACATAGTTTCATTCCACAGGTGGGCATGAGGCTGCACAGGGCAGGAACTGGGCCGGGGTCTCACCCTGGTGAGAACTGAACTGGGGGCACTCCCCAGTTCAGCACATGGGTCCGCACAGCTGGGGCCGGGATTTGATCCTCGGTCCCCAGAGCTGGAAAGTGAGTGCTTAACTCACTGAGCCATCCTGGCTTCCCCCTAAAATTTCTTTTTTTTTTTTTTTTTAATGCTACCTCTTTCTTCCCCTGCCCCAACCCCTTACTTTTTTGTTCTTTCATTGTGGTTTATAGATGATCTTTTATATCTTTGGCAGGAACATTTGCTTGACATGTTCTCAGATTGTTCTATTGTCTCTGCCTCTTGGAGGACAATTTTTCCCATTTGCTGCTGTGCTCACTGTCCCCTGTGGCGTGTTTCCCCATGTTCGTCATCGTTAAGTATGAGCTCATCTTCGAGAGACGTTGTTCCCTGACTGCTCTCATCTAGATAGTCTTATTTTCTGTTGGGGTCTAGAGGATTTCCGTAGTTCCGTACCAGGTTAAAAAAAAATTTTTTTTTTCAATTTTTAATTGTGGTAAGATACATGTAACATAGGAATTTCCAATTTAACCAAGTCTACAGTTCAGTAGTGTTATGTATATTCACATTGTTGTTTAACCCAGACTTTTTCATCTTACAAAACTGAAATGCTGTGTCCATTTAAACAATGACTCCCTATTTCACCCTCCTACCAGCCCCTGGAACCCCCACTCTACTTTCTGCGTCTATGAGTTTGACTATTCTAGATATCTCATAGGAGTGGAGTCGTATAGTATCTATTTTTTTTGTGATTGGCTTATTTCACTTAGCATAATGCCTTCCAGGTTCATCCCCATTGTAATGGGTCCAATTTTCCATCCTCTTTGAGGATGAATACTATATCTTGTACTTACATAGCCCATTTTGTTTATCCATTTATCTGTTGATGAACATTTGGGTTGCTTCCCCATTTTGGCTTTTGAATAACGATGCTGTGATGGTATGTACGCAAATATCCTCTTGAGACCCTGTTTTCGACTCTTTAGGATAAATACCAGGAAGTAGAATTGCTGTACAGTGTTTGTGTTAATTTCTCAGTTGGGATAGTGCAGATTTGTACAGAGGCATCCTGGCTCCAACTTCCTATGTGTTCCTTCCTTCCATCCTTCTTTCCTTCCTTCCCTCCCTCCCTCCTTCCTTCCTTTTTTCTTTGTTTTTTTCTTTTTTACTGATTTCTCTAAACTGGTGGCCATCTTTCTTGCTGCAGCCCTGAACCCATGTGCTGATACCTAAATTCAGTGTCCTGGTCCAGGCAAAGCTTCATGGCTCACAGTTTCTTCTGTCTGCTTTGCAGAGACCTGAGGTTTTGTCTCTTGTCCCTGTGCAGCACTAAAACCTGAGTCCCCAGCATACAAGGCTGTGATTGTTTATAACACCCCTGTCATCTGTTTGGCTTCAGCTTTCACTCACTCCTTTTCTTTGAGTTGTTCTTCATTTCTGACATCTGGGGATTTCCTCTCCTTGCTTTTGAGTTCAGCTATGTGTTAAAAAAAAGTTTATGCAGCATTTTCATGTGTTTGGAGTGTGTGTGTATGTGTGTGTGTGTCCTCTCAGGTCAGCTCAGCCCACAGTGCCAATAGCTATTTACTTACTCATTTAATATTTTCTGAGCATATATGGCTTGCAAAATGATAAGCCTAAAATGACTAAATAGTAAATCTTCTGAGCTCCTGCAACTAGGGAAGATGTTTAATCATAATACACAAAATAGCAAGATAGAGATGTTGCTGTTCAATGGGGCAGTGGAATCCATTTAGCTAAGATTTTCTTTCTGCGCAAGCTGCAGAATTGGCCCCTCCTCAGGCTGCAGTGCTGCTGGAGAGAGCACAGAGGTGGTAGACCAGAACTCCGAGCACTGGGGCTCTGGAACAGGCCTGGAGCCCCACAAATCAGGTGGGCAGGAAGCCCTCTGCATCGGTCATGACAGACAGCCATTTTAAGATGTAAATAGAAGAAAAACCCAGGTGTGTAGAGAGGGCATCAGTATTTAAATACACGTGTTGCAAGCATCAGCAAAACAGAATTTTCTGCAAATAGGAATAAAGGCAATGAGATAAGGAAGAGTCGCCCCGGAACCACTTGGAGAGGAACTGCATTGGACATACAGCAGAGGATTAGTAGACTTTGGACAGTGCAAGGAAAGGGAGATGTGGGCCAGACCAGAAGAGATCTTTTTATTGCTGTCATTGTTATTATTATTGATGTTACCAGTACCTATTTTGGATAAAAGTTTTTAACAATCCCCTATTGAGCAGTGATTAGAAATTTCTAGCAGAGCATTATTATAGAGGATTTCTATAATACATAGTTTGTTGAATATAATGTTGCCAAAATTATCTGAGCAGAATAATACACATGATACTCACTTTATTTTCATTTTATTCACCAACAATTTATATTTTTGTGCCATTTACAACATTCTGAGTTGAAAAAGCACTTTCAGCTATTGCAATAGGTAGATAATTGAACTAAGAGGGTCTAATTATCTAACTTTGCAGGCTAAATTCTGATGCTCAGAGTATAAAAACCAGGAAAGAAACTATCCCATAGAACATAGTTCAATAAGTTTGCTTCCATTGAATTACTAATAATTAGTATATAATAATAATAATAATAATTCACCCAGCAAGCCAGTGGGGTAGATAGCATCATTATCCTCCTTTTTTCCAGATAACGAAACTGAAGCTTAGAGAGATTTGTTCAAGATCATGCTGATAAATGGAAGAGGGGATTTGGTCATAAAAGAATGAGTAGAATGTTTTATCCTAAGAGTTTTTTTTTATCATGAATGGGTGCTGAATTTTTCAAATGCCTTTTCTGAGTTGATTATGTGACTTCCTCCTTTCGTTTGTTCATATTGTGGATTACACTGAATGACGTTTGAACATTCAATTGGCCTTGCATCCCTAGGATAATCCCCATTTGGTCATAGTGTATAAAGTTTTTTATATATTGCTGAATTTCTATTTGCTAATATTTTGTTAAAGATTATAACATCTATACACATGAAGACTATTGGAGTGAAATTTTCTCTTTTTGTACTGCCTTTTTCTTGTTTTGATATTAAAGTAACATTAGTTTCATAAAATAAATTGACAAGTGTTCTCTCCTCTTCTGTTTTCTGAAAGAAATTATGGGAAATTGGTTTGCATTCATACTTAAGTGTTTGGTACAATTCACCAGTGAAATCATCTGGGCCTTCAGGTTTCTTTTTTGGGGACTTAAAAATTATGAACTCAATTTCCTAAGAAGTTACAGGGCTATTCAAATGATCACTTAATGTTGGGTGAGTGGTGGTAGTTGGTATTTTTTGATGAGGTGTTCCATTTCATCTAAGTTATCAAGTTGATGTATGAAGAGTTGTATTCCTTTGTGATCTTTATTGAGGTTTTCTATTTTTTCATTTGTTTCAAGTCTGATTACAGTTGCTTGTTGAAGCACTCTGATTATGGCTGTTCTAAAATAACTGCCAGCTACTTCTAACATCGCTGTCATCCCGGTGGTGGCATCTGTTGATTGTCTTTTTTTATGCAGTTTGAGATCATCCTGGTTTTGGGGATGATGAATTATTTTCAGTTGAAACCTGGGTACATTCATTTTGTGTTATGAGACTTGGAATCCTATTGAAACCTATTTTCGCTGGTTTCTTCCCCTCAATGCTGCTGAGCGGGGGTAGGAGTTCTGGTTCCCCAGATGGTCCACACGAACACCATGGTTGGGGCTGGGTGGGTACATGGGTGGCCTGATGACCTGCTGGTGGGGGTGAATGTCCTGACTCCTTGTTTGGTCTTCTCTATACCACCATGATTGGAATTTGGATCACTCGTTTCAGCCTCACGTGGGTGTATATATGTCTAGGGTCCCACTCCTCCTTTGCTGATATGGGCGGGGCCCCTGTTTTTCCTGCGATGTTTGGCTGGAGTAGAGAAGTTATTTTCTAAATGTTTTCTGTCTTGTTAAGCTGCCCCTTTGCTGGTCTTTGGGTTAGAGAATGCAGGCTTTTGGTGGGACATTTTTGGTCTATACCTATTGGCATTTCAGGGTTGCCAGTTTCTCTAGTTTCAGGTCTGGGATAAATGAGACAGAAAGAAAACCCAGGGAACGCACCATGGTGTGAACCCTCAAGTCCCAAGGTCCCTAGATGGCCTGCATCCTTCTTTTCACTTTTCAGGGTCTTCTGTTTGATATGTAGATACATGCAAATATGTAATATATAGTATATAAATAGTATATAAGTAAAAACATATTAATAATATAAATAGAATAACTATATAAATAATATATAAAACATAAATATATTAATAAATGTAATAAATATGAATTTCCTAAGATTATGTATATATTGTTACCCAGGGATTTTAGTTATAATTAGAGGGAGGAGTAGGAAAAGTGTGTCTACTCTATCTTCTTGGTAGATGATTAAAAAAAAAATTAAACTAATTTTCTCTGGTTGTTAAAATACTATAAGCTTATTAAAAACCTGATAGTACAGAAAGGCTGGTGTTGAAAGTAGTAATTGGTTTGGAATTTGGTAAAGGAAAAAACACAGTCAGGCAGCGGTATGGGATGAACAAAGAAAGCTTTTTGTCATTTTGCTGCAACTTTAGACATTGTATCCACATTTTTCCTTGTGTAATAACTGGATTTTTTTTGGGGAAAGCCGGGACGGCTCAGCGGGTTGAGCGCTCGCTTTGAGGCCACGAGGACCGAGGATCGAATCCCGGCTCCGGCCCAGGCAGGACCCACATGCTGAACTGGGGAGTTCCCACAGTTCGGTTCTCTAGCTGTCTCTGTCTCTGTCTCTCTCTCTATCTGTCAAGAGTAAAATAGAAATAAATACGCACTGAAGATAAAATAATTACTCTCTATAAATATAAAAAAAAAATAACTGGATTTTTTAAACTTGATATATATAGAAGGACTTTTCTTTAAGAAAACCTGAGACATGAGCATTGGATCGATGAAGTAAATGAATCAGGAGGGGACTGAGTTTATTCTGAATCATACAACACTTCTTGGGAACTCACGAGCTATGTAAACTCAACTTGTCATATTTTCACTTGATATTGACTTTGGAGCTCTTGGCACAAATGTTGTTCACATAAATTAGGACGGTAAAGCCTCATGTAGGAAATGCTTTACTACCATCAGTTATATTACACTTGATTGTTGATAAAATTATTTCCTACATATACTCCTTGATCTAGGCCTTGAAGAACACCACCCGCAAAGCAAATACTATTCTTGCATTGTGACACCAGTGTTATAATAG
This sequence comes from Craseonycteris thonglongyai, assembly GCA_004027555.1. Classification (NCBI taxonomy): domain Eukaryota; kingdom Metazoa; phylum Chordata; class Mammalia; order Chiroptera; family Craseonycteridae; genus Craseonycteris; species Craseonycteris thonglongyai. Next base: position 64,933 of record PVKE010002267.1, read on the forward strand.
GGTTCTACCACATTATTAGTAAAGAACATTTTCAATGAGCTCTCTAGCCCTGGATGCAAACTGTAGTCAGGCACTGATGTTTTTCCCATTAGCATCATTATGCTGAGTGTCACTGCAATGACATTTTCATGTCACACAACACTGGGGCCAAAATGAGTTCTTCCTAAAAGAGGCCTACTTCCTGAGGTTGCCCCAGCCATTTCACACCGCTTCCTTCATGCCTCTGTTTTGGCTGACATTTTCCTATCGTGTTTTATCATCCTGCAAGAAATAACTACAACCCACAGCAGGAATGACAATGACAACTATAAAGTGTTTACTTAAAAACCAGGATATACATTTTTGATAGGCAAGTTTAAAGTGGGGAAGAGCAGATAGCCCAGTCATGAAAGGATAAAAACCTATACTAATCTCAAAAGCAAAATTACAGCACGAATTCCTCGTACATCCGTTCCTGGCCATGTCAGCAGTGACAGCACCCCTCCCCCCACCAAACCCTCACTATTTTTTCCAAGCATTGATTGTTGACTTCCCCTGACACCCCATCACAACCCATTAGTACTGAAAACTGACAAGCCCAGCTGCAACAGCAAAAAGCCAAGACTGAAAGAAAATATCGAAAAGCGCAGGCAAAGCGTGGCTATTAGGGCCCACACCAGCCCCAGATGCGACAACTCCCTCCCCTCACTCCCATGTCACCTTTGTGAGCGTCAGCAAAGTCAGCAAATTTTCTTTAATCCAGACTCCAAGGTCTGGGGGAAATGATGAGGAGTATCACTTTATTTTTTATTTTCATTTTCAAAGGAATTTGGCTTGAGGAATATGACAACAGTTGGCTAACATGCTGTTGCTGGTAATGCTAATACTAGCATTATGTCTCTTTTCAGACCCAAGCGGTTCAAATATTAGTGATTCAGCAGTACTGGGCTTCTGAAGGCCACCCTTGAAACCCTGGCATTTCTTAAATGATGAATCATTTTCTTCTTCTTTTACATGGCAGAGTTATATGGTGTTGTTGCCCCCAGAGTTACAATAATGGCAGTAGCAAGCATTTCTTGTGATTGTACAGTTGATTGCTCAGGGGAATAAGCAACAACTCTGGATTTCCTATAAATCTTGTCTTTGCAGCGATGTAAGTTCAAGCAAGGGCAGCCAACCTGTCAAAATTTTAAAAGCCAAGACCACACAAGTTGAACCTAACTTTAGTTAAAAGACAGTGGATGCAAGTTTGGTAGAGTCAAAGCCAGGGAGATGAGGGTAACAGAACAAATAACAGCCATCATCCATCTCGGTGAAAAATCTAGCTTCAAATGATCATTGAGTCAAGACTAGGTAAGAATAAAGAGCCAATAAAGCAGCAGCATCAAGCAGGAGTTCACCCATCCTTGCCCTCTGTGGAGGGCAAAGAGGATGCAAGTGTGGGCGAAAGCAATTACCATCTGCCTCAAGAAAGGGCACCTGGTGTAGCACCAGTCTTGCCAGGCGTGGACAGCTTTAGGCAGGAGAACAAGAGTAGGTCCCTCGAGTGAGTTTTATGGCCCCCCTGCACCCTGAAACCTGGGTGTGCTTTGGGGGTACCCACTTCCCCCTTCCCTGCTGACCATGCATTAAGTCCTATCAAGCTGCTGATGTGTCTGCTGGTCCAGAAGTCCTCGGAGAGGTCTGGGATGTTTCAGGTGGCAGCCGCCTGTGAGGTCCTGTGGCTGCAACAGAACTACCTGCCTGCTACCCCAACAGCTGGTGGCTTTGACTGCTCCCTCGTTTCCCACCAGCCGCCACACCCGCTCCCTCTGGCCAAGATGCTGCTTGGGCAGAGAGAGGTCCTCAGGGGAATCCTACTGCTTAGGCTCTAAGTCCTCGCCCTGACCTGTTTCCTGTGACAGGGTGGATGCTGCCCCGGACCCCGAGGGAGCTGTTTCGTGAGGACCCTGCAACCTGCAGACGTCAGGCCTGACTTGGATGCAGAGTCACTGTCTGGCACCTGTTCTAGTGTCCACCCTGTGAAACCTAGAGGTTGAGCTTCGGCTCGGCCTCAACTCGGAACCAGCCCTTTCGTTTGCTGGGGGCTGTGGAGACCTGACCTTGCCTTGTCCTTGGTCCTCTAATTACGACCTGTGCTTGATAACAAAAGCCTAGTCAGGGCCTCAGCGACTGGGTCCCTGTCCTGATCCCAGCAGGCGCAGGACTCACCCTCTCCATCTCATTTCACGCCAGCTTTTGGAGCCGGGCACTGGGGTCCTGGTTAGCCTGTGAGGTCACAGCCTCCAGCACAGTGCCAGGTGACTTTTCATTAGGCGGGAAAAAACTTCCTGGCACACTGTTTCCATCACAGCGATGGTGAGTCCCGCGATTTGTTTCCATCATGTCAAGCCCCACGCAGCGGGAAGGGACTCAGCTCCACCTGAGTCACTCGAAAGCTCTCTTGTGGTCTTGAGCCTTGGCCCCACCTCCCAGCTCCACTGTGGGTCTGTGTTCAGCCTCCTGGTTATCATACATGGTCACTGTAATTACGAGAGCTACAACTACTGGAACACCCATCCCATTGGGCGAGTTGCTTTAGCGTGCTTTTTTTTTTTTTTTTTAAAGATTTATTTTATTGTTTTGACAGAGGCAGAGAGAGACAGAGAGAAGGGGAGGGCCCAGAGCCATCTCCATAGTTGAACGTCATCAGTTTTCGACATGGTTTTGTTCCACACAGGTGGGCGGGGGCCACGCAGGGCGGGAGCTGGTCTGGGGCCTCTCGCAGGGGAGACATGCCTCCTCGAGCCAGGGGCCAAACTGGGGGGCAAGAACCGAACTGGGGGCCTCCCACATGGGAAGCACACTGCAGGTCAGCATATGGGTCCTCATGGGCCGGGACCGGGACTCGATCCTCGGTCCCCAGGGTTGCAAAGTGAGCGCTTAACCCGCTGAGCCATCCCGGCTTCCCCTAGCATGCTATTAAACCCTGACAGTAAGGCTGTGGGGAGATCACTGCAGAAAGGTTTAGGACTGTGTTCTAGGCGGTGCCCATGTGCAATAGAGTCCCAGGACCTTACACATACCCCTCACCCTCCACTGTGGTCCAAACATAAGGCCTTTCTGTTCCTGTCCTCAGGGCAGTGCTCATCTCCTCAGCACCACTGAAAACTGCCCTATAAGTCTCATTTCCCCCCTAAACTCCCCCTGAGTACGTTAGTATTTCAGTTTCCATAAAAACTTTCAATGCCTATTGCTTTATCCTTGAGAGTATGAAATGGTGACTCTTTTAAATCAGCCACATCGCATTTGTCTTTAGCACATAGTAAGATACATCTTAGGTTTCATTTGTGCTTCATGAGTCAAAATAGTGGCGGGTAACATTTTCAAAGGGGCATATTAACTATAATTTTTAATGGATTTCAAAACTAGTTTGCTCATGACCAGAGGTTATGGAAATGTATAATTATACTGAGGTTTACACATCAAAAATCACCTAAACTTCTGTTTAATCATGTATGTGAATTATTTGTATATAAATATCCACTGATGTGTAAGTCTATACATCTATATTGATATAAGCATAGATTGCTCCATATATCTGTAACTGGTGCACTTGTGTTTATATACCGTATTTTCCAGCGTATAAGACGACCCCCTATTTTACAGTTAAAACATAGGTTTAGGCCTATATTCGCTGTATAAGACTACCCCCCACTTCCGAGGCTGTAGTCTTATACAGCGAATATAGGCCTAAACCTATGTTTTAACTGTAAAATTAGGGGGTCGTCTTATACGCCCGGTCATCTTATAAGCTGGAAAATATGGTACATGTCTTCCCTCTACTCCTATACCCTTGACTGGGAATTACCTAAAGTCTGAGCCCACGTATAATTTGACCCTGAGGTAGAGTGAAGATGCCATTTCAGCTTGTCCCTGAGGGACATCGGTGATAAAATACACATCAGCATGGACTGGTTTGAGTCTGGTTTATGGACTTACTGTGCATAATCAGGTATTTTGATTAGATCTGTGAAATAACTGTTTTTGAAGATTTGAGAGTAAATACAATCTTATTTATAATGCACTGAGAGGAAAGACAAATGGCTAATTAACATATGAAAAATGTTCAAACTTATGAGCACCAAAGAAATGTAAATCAGAAAAACACTGAGACTTAAAAAAAAAATCTATCAAATTGGTGAGTTTCAAGAGTGTTACACTCAGAGTTTGAGAGCATGAACATTTGGCAATATGTATATATATTTTTAAAATGTTCACATCTTCTGTTTCAGTAATCCTATTTCTAGGACTCTATCCTAATGAAATATTCAAATATTTATGATGTAACATTGTGTATAATAGGTACAAATTAAAAACAACAAAATATCCATAATAGGGGAGTAAGGTAATAATGGTAGACCTCTATGGTATATATAATATATAGACATAGATCATAGAATGTTATTTACATATTTTACATATTTAAGATGCATTATGTATTAAATATTTTATAAATATTATATATAAAGACATGGGGAAAGTGTCTATAATATATTAAATGAAAAAAAGCAAGTTATAACCATGTATATTACATTAAGTCCCATAATCTTACAAAAATATGTTTATACGTATACATAGAAAAAAGACTAGAAAGAAACATGTCAAAGTGTTAAATGTTGTGGTGAATTAATGTTGATTTTAAATCACTTTTTCCATTTCCCAAGTTTTATAAGAGTAAGCCTATTTGCAAGAACCCAAATATGACAACACAGCAACTAAAAATGATGGACTTCAGGCAAGATGTCAAAGTGAGTAGGTGTGGAAACTTGTCTTCTGTTCCACATGTACAGGATTAGGGACAACATATAAACAAAACCTAGAGCGTGGCACAACTGTGCTCATTGTAAGGAGGGGAACCTCCAGGAGCCGCAGACATCAGAGTCCAGGAGAGCAGTGAGGCCTGTGGGAGGTGGGTGTGCAGGAAGTGAGTTTGGGTTGGAGGACGTCACAGTGGGAGGGGAACAGAGGCTGGGTGAGTAGTCTCGCTTGAGGCCCTTGTCATGAAGCATGCTTCTGTGCCTGCAACCGGAGGTTGAGGACATTCCAGCCAATCCACCTGGAGTTTCAGCAGGTGACAAGCTGCTCACCTGCAGCAGAGGGTGGAAGCAAGGCTCCTACGTGCCTGGGCTGTGGACAGAGTTCTGTCCTGGCTTGGGGTTGGGAATGTTGAAGACCCAGCAGGGTGAGGCTGTGCTTCTGAGCTGCTGATCTCCTAGGCGCTAGCTGAGTCATCCCACCACCATGGGGGTGGAAGAGCGTCCTCTATCAGTGTGCACTGAGTTTAGCAGCCAGAACTGTGCCTTGAACCATACAGACATTTACTCCCTTTCTTAATCATAAGAACTGGGGGCTGGCTGCTGCGGGTTGGTCTATCAGCTCAACAATGCCAGTAAGGACCCAAGCTCTCCCTTTCTCCTCCCTTCTGAGTTTTTTTCTTTCTTTTTTTTTTTTAAGATTTATTTTTATTGTTTTTGACAGAGAGAGAGAGAGAGAGAGAGATACAGAGACAGAGAGAAGGGGGAGGGCCCAGAACAGTCTCCATAGTTGCACATTATCAGTTTTTCCACATAGTTTCATTCCACAGGTGGGCGTGGGGCTGCACAGGGCAGGAGCTGGGCTGGGGTCTCACCCTGGTGAGAACTGAACTGAGGGCACTCCCCAGTTCAGCATGTGGGTCCGCTCGGGCCGGGACCGGGATTCGATCCTCGATCCCCAGGGCTGCAAAGTGAGCGCTCAACCCAATGAGCCATCCCGGCTTGCCCCTGAGTTTCTTTATGGTTGTAAGATGGTGTGGCAGCTCCAGATACCACAATTCCTGCCTTTCCAGAAGGTCCCAAGCGAATTCACGCTGTATCTTATTAGGCAGAACTCAATCTTTCTAACTTAAAACATTTTTTTATTATAAAAATTCCAAATACACAAATATAGAAATATTGGTCTAAAGAACTTTCATATAACCTAGAAAAACCCGTAATTTTGTATATTAGGCTTGTGGAATTATGAAATACCTATATTTGTTAATCTTTTTTTTTTTTTAATTGTTTTGACAGAGAGAGAGAGAGAGAGAGACAGAGAGAGACAGAGAGAAGGGGGAGGGCCCAGAGCAGTCTCCATAGTTTTACATCATTAGTTTTCCCACATAGTTTCATCCAACACCAGTGGGCTCAGGGCCGCGCAGGGCAGGAACCAGGCTGGGGGCCTCCCGCATGGGAAGCACTCCCCAGTTCAGCACATGGGTCCACACGGGCCGGGGCTGGGATTCGATCCTCAGACATCAGGGCTGCAAGGTGAGCGCTCAACCCGCTGAGCCATCCTGGCTCCCCTGTTAATCATTAAATAGCATTCTTTGTTTTCAAAAGGTTTTTTTCCTTTGTGCTCTTTCAAAATGATGATGAAAAGTCATTTTGCATATTTATGATATTTAAGAAATGTGACAGATAATGAAAAGATCAAGAATGCAAAATAGTATTATGCTCAAGACCTCAAATCATCTTATAAATATCTTGTAATTGCAAGTCTTCTATATTGCATGCAACCTTCAAATAAAGATTTCTTGGGCATTTGGTTTTATTTTTCAAATATATATATTTCACAATATAAACTCTCATGTAGAGCAGCTCAGATTCTATGTTTATTGAGCAACTACTGCTTGCCAGGCACTGAACTCAGTAGACTTAGGTTATAACAAATTTTAATAAGGGTTGGTCTTAACTGAAGAGGAGCATATACCGTAGTTCTCCGAGAACTCTGCTTCATTATTGTAGATTTCCTGCCATACTGACAGAGAGATGGGATGACTATCACTCCTCCTCTCTTAATCAAAGTTAAGCAGAGGTCACGGGATTCCCTGTGTTGGCAAACACCTAGGATCCCCATATGCTCACTCGGACGACTCCTCTTTCTCAAGCTGCTTCTGAACCCCAACTTGCTAAAACGTTCTTTATTTTTAAAAGAGTCAGAAGAGGAAAAAGTAAATGGTGTTCTATCATTCCTGGCATGCACACTATCTCCTTTCTGAAAATTTATGAGTAAATAAGTGCGCAGTACGTCATGAGAGAGCAATGGTTGCCCTTATAGCAATTTGTAATGAAATCATGTCATAAATCACGAGGGAGTGGCCAGTGCCCCAAATAAAATATCTGTGGCTTCAAACTACAAATATCTCATGTGTTAAGATGTATCCTATTTATATCCAATCACAGAAAGAACTATAAAAAAACCGGGAAGAAAAAAAGGTTTTATCACCTCTAGTCTTCCATCTTCTCTATAAATTGATAATAAACACACCTAAGTTACTTCATTACAAGGTGATAGATTGTAACAGCAACTCTGAAGGTCCATTATATAAATCATTTAAATAGAGATTCAGACAATTTGAAAAATTCCCATTAATTACCAGAAAGTGAGGAACAGCAACTCCAGGGAAGTTCAGTTTATCCTGTGTTTGTGAAAACAGACACTTTAAAATGCAGATTACGTCCCAATGGAGCAGAGTGGCTCATTAGTCATGTTAAATCTTTTTATTTTTTAATTTTGATGGGATGGGAATTGTTGAACTAAAAGATTATAATTGATCTTCTACAATGAAGAGGCTGTAGTATATTTAGCTTAACATATTGCCTGAGGTTGTTTATAATAAATAGTTTGTCTGTATTTTCAGAGATGCCTGGACTTTATCACATGACGAACACTTTTGGAGTGCTGAGTACTGCAAAGAGAGATGTAAAATGCAGAACAGTTACTCCCTTGTCTGGAAGGTGGGGTTGGGATCCCCCCCCCCCACTTTTTCCAGTTTATGGAATATCTTAAAACAGAAAGCAGGAATGATACACAGGATAGCCCCCAAACTGGTAAGGTATTTACAAGTATGTGATCCCATTTGTTGAAAATACTGTCCATTCCCCTATTGAATGGTGTTACCACCATTTTTTGAAAATCAGTTGACTTTATATTAAGGTGACCAGATTTTAACATTGGTAAAGCGGGACACCATTGACCGGGGGGGAAGGGGTTCTTGATTAAAAATTTGGTCTATCTCCCGCCGTTGCCTAGCTTGTCATGCATTCTTTCCAAAAATCAGGACTTTTTAAAAATGCCGCAGGACATGGGACAAATTGTTAAAAATCGGGACTGTCCCACCAAAAGCAGAATTCTGGTCACCTTACTTTATATGTGAGGGTTTATTAGTGGACTTTCTTCTATTCCATTGTTTTCTATAGTAGTCTTTGTGCCGGCACCACACTGTTTTAATTACTGTAACTTTGCAGTATGTTTTGAAATTAGAAAGTGTGAATCCTATAACTTTGTTCTTTTTCAAGATTGTTTTGGCTATTCTGGGTTCCTTGAGATTCCATACGGATTTTAGGATAGATAAGTGCTGCCATTTCTGAAAAAACAAAACAAAACAAAACAAACAAACAAAAAAACATTGTTGGGGTTAGATTGAGATTGTATTAAATATGTATATCATTTTGGGTACATGCATCTTGCCATCTATATGTCTGAACAATTTTATTTTTTTTTTAAGATTTATTTCTATTGTTTTTGACAGAGAGAGAGAGATGAGACAGAGACAGAGAGAAGGGGGGAGGGCCCAGAACAGTCTCCATAGTTGCACATCACTGGTTTTTCCACATAGTTTTATTCCACAGGTGGACGCGGGGCTGCACAGGGCAGGGACTGGGCCGGGGTTAACAATGTTAAGTCTTCCAATCCATGAGTATGGGATGTCATTCCATTACCTTATGTCTTTTTTTTTTTTTAAAGATTTATGTTATTGTTTTGGGGAGAAGATGAAAGAGAGATAGATAGAGAGAGAGGGGGTGGGGAGGGCCCAGGGCAGTCTCCATACCCTGTTTCCCCCAAAATAAGACAGTGTCTTATATTAAGGTGTGCTCCCAAAGATGCGCTAGGTCTTATTTTCAAGAGATATCTTATTGTTCTATGAAGTAGGTCTTATTTTTGGGGGATGTCTTACTTTCGGAGAAACACGGTAGTTGTGCATGATTAGTTGCGATATAGATTCATTCCACACAGGTGAATATGGGGAATCAAATTGGGACCTCCCACATGGGAGATGAGAAATTTCACTGTCATCCTGGTGGTTACCAGTTTTGCCACAGTTCAGCATATGAGTTGCGTGGGTCGGGGTTGGGATTCCATCCTTGGACCTTGGGGTTGCAAGGTGAGCGCTCAGTCTGTTGAGCTATCCCAGCATCCCACCTTGTGTCTTTAAAAGTTTCTTCCATCAGTATGTACACCTTTTGTCTCTTAAGTATTCTATAATAAATATAAAATTCCTAAGTTATTTTATTCTTTTCAAAGCTGTTATTTTCTGTCATGATTTTAATTTGTAAGATGTCTTCTTTTGTCTGAATGCCCTCTCGCTTCTTCTAAAAAATAAATAAAAATCTCTTATGCCTGGATGCAGTATCCTCTCTCATTTCCTTGGGAATATGAATATTAGTTATATTTTTAAATGTTTTCTCTCTCTGTCTTGTCTTTGCTTGTTTCCTTCAGAGTACGCTGCCTGTTTATTTTGGTCTCCATCTTCCATATTGGAGACCTTCCTTGAAGTCTTATCATCCTAGCTTATCTTATCATGATTAAAAGTATGAATACAAAGCTGCTTGGGTGGGGCTTGTCAGCTTTGCGCTTCTTTCTGGAATGCTCTAAATGGGCTGTTTGCTAGGGAACCTAGGGCCAAGAGTCTAGATCTCTCTTTGTGGGCTGGTCAGACTTCTCAGGGAGAAAGTTGCTAGTCTCTTGCCTGCAGAGTGCAGGTTTGGCTTTGGATTTCTGGGGGCTGAGTGGGGGAAGACAGCTTGCAACACTGAGTTTGTACATCCTCACTTAATTCCTGTGGTTTTGATACAGTGCGCATGTCCTCAATTGTGTCCTACAGTGTGGAGTGTTGTCTTCTATCCAGAGAATAAGCCTCTAGCATGCCGCCAGAATGGGCAAGGGGCTGCTGCCCACCTGTGTGGACCGGGGGGAGGGGGGGGGGGGGATGGGGGTGGAGAGTCTAGGGCTCTAACTGCTTCTAAAATCATCCCGGCCTGTGCGTTTCACTCACCTCTTCCCTCACCAGCTCTGGATGTCTCTGGGGTTGCCAAATTTGGCATCTTTGAAGGTGTCTGCAGTGTAAGTCAGACTGGTTCTCTGCTTTCCCCACTTCTAGCTTCGGATTTGTCTTTTTCAGGTCTGCTAGGACAATTCTCTCTCATGGTTCTGCTGTCCAGCAGTTATCTTGTTCCCCTCCCTGTGGTTTCATGGTTTGATTATTTTATTTTATAAACGATTTAGTTTATTGTTTGAGAGAGAGAAGGAAGGAGGGCCCAGAGCAGTCTCCATAGTTGTACATCATTAGTTGTGACATAGTTTCATTGATGGGTGTGGGGCTGCATGGGTTGGAAACAGAATGGGGGTTGTGTGTGTGTGTGGTGGGGGGTGGGGGGTGGGGCGCTCCCACATGGGAGGGGAGAACTTTCACCACCTTCTGGGCTGTTGCAGTTGCACTGCAATTTAGCATATATGGGTCTGGCTGGGATTAGATCCCCAGACCTCATGGTTGCAAGGCAAGCGCTCAACCTGTTGCGCTATCCCGGAATCCCCAGGTTTTATGGCTTTAAAAGAAAAAAGCACAGAACAGCCTCTTGGCCTTCTGGTTTCAGGACTTCGCCAAAGGGCAAACTAACACGGGTTACTGGCTTCTTCCTCCAAAATCAACTCTGGAGAAACTAGAGAACATGGAATCCAGGATCTAAACGACAGTGACTAAGACTACAAAATAACAACAAAACCCAAACAAAAATTACCTTGAGGACAGCATTGCTATGTATGGGGTCTTAAGCTGGAATGGGGCGTGGCCGGGCCAATCTGGGAGAGGACAGGATGGTGGTGACTGGAAATCGGTCCAGACAGTACATCCAGGTGTTCGGTAGGGCAGGGCCTGACCTCTGCTGGATGAGGACTTGATGAACACCTGTCTGGAGTGACCTCAGGCTTTCGCCTTGGACCACAAACATCTCTATACCCTCAGGACTGGTGGGTAACACCCAAGCAGAGACCTTTCAACCTTGGCTACACTTTGGAATGGCCAGGAGCTTAACAAACCTATCTCACAGGCCACGCCCCGGACCAGTGAACCCATTAGAATCCCTGGGGAAGGGACCAAGGCTTTAGGATTTTACAAAGCTCCCCAAGTGATTGTCGTGTGGCTGGTTGAGAGACACTGACCCAGGAAGGTCACGTTCTCCCCAGGCTGCTCCTCCTGATGTTTACAGATGAAGCTTTGCCCAGGGAGTGGCAGGAAAAAGGTGATCAAAGGGATGCTTGGAGCCCTGGGCTCTCTCCTGGGACTGTGTCTACTTTCTACTCAGATGGGGGCCTGCCTTTGGCCGTCACCTCTTTCTGCCCCTTCCCTGTATATCATCCCACTAAGTAGTTGATATTTCCAGGAAACATGGACTCAGAAGTCAAGATGACTATACAGCCAAGGATTGCAACACCTCAAAAAACTGGCAGAAGCCGGATGGCTCAGCGGGTTAAGCGCTCGCTTTGCAGCCCCAGAGACTAAGGATTGAATCCCAGCCCCGGCCTGTGCGGGCCCATATGCTGAACTGGGGTGTGCTTGCCACGCGGGAGGCCCCCAGCTTGGTTCTCAACCCCCCTGTTTGGCCTCTGGCTCAAGGGGGCGTGCCTCCCATGCAGGAGGCCCCCAGCCCAGTTCCTGCCCTGTGTGGCCCCCACCCACCTGTGTGGAATGAAAATATGTTGAAAACTGATGACGTACAACTATAGAGACTGCTCTGGGCCCTCCCCATTCTCTCTGTCTTTCTCTCTGTCTCTGTCAAAAACAACAAAATAAATCTTAAAAAAACAAAAGAAAACAAACCAAAACCGGGCCCATGTAATTACCTGAAGTAGAATTGCTGGAACAGATAGACCTGTCAATGTAAGAAACATCCAAACCTATAGGGTATTTTTATACGAGTTTATTTGAGCCAAACTGATGACATATGATGGGGAACAAGAAGATTCCAAATGCTTCAGAGAATCACAGTTGTGCAGTATATTTTATGCATTTGAAATTAAGGAGAGTGACTAAGGAAGATGACATGAAGGTGGGAGATTGGATTATAAAACCATTGAGATTATGTGCTCTCTTGAGGGTGGACCCACTGTAGAAGGAGGGGCCTGCAAGGTGTGTTATAGATGCACAGAAACAATGGACTGGGCTGGTTTAAAGCAAAGATAACCTTTTACAAGGAAAGTTATGCCTGGAGTGTGACCACCCACTATGACCTGCCCAGGTAGAAATTTATGGTCAGATCACCCTGTGGGTTACTTTCCATAGAACCCCTTTTTTCATCCCCATATTAAAAGATTAAGATAGGCATGATATATATATTTTACTTACAGCCATAAGGGGAGATTATTTTACTGTCAACCTTTCTGTGACTTTTTGCTTTAAGCAACAGATAATTGCATCTTAGTTTGTCTGTCTATATTTAGTAGTGTAACTCATTTAGATGTAATGTAGTTGCTATTATTTCTATCTTTTACTTTTTCATTTGTTTTCCTATATTTCTTTTCCTATTTTCCACTGAATAGATTGGAATTTCTTCTTCACCTTAATGATTTTACATTCTATTTATATTTGCTTTTAATTTATGATCTTATTCCTATTTATTTGTCCTATTGTTTTCTTAAACCAGCCAACTTCTATATTCTTGTTCTAAAAAACTACCGGTACTTATAAAAATATTGGCTAGGATTTTCATTTGTGTGTATGTGTTATGATTATACTTTTCTCTCCTTTCATTTAGCATAGCTTTTATTTAATAAAAAACAAAATAAGACAACAGTAAACTTTGATTATTCTTCCTTTGCATACTTTTTGTAGCCTCTCTTGGTCTTATTTCTTTTAACATTTGAGTTCTTTCTTCAAATATGTGTTCAGCATGGATGTTTTTGTGGCAAATTCTTGAAGTGGTATATTTCTAAGAATACTTTTATTGTATGTTTACATTTGAATGGCAATTTAGATAAATATAACATACTCTTGAACAACATGGGTTTAAAGTGTGTGGGTCCACTTATATATAGATTTTTTTCTCCCATAAATACATATAGTACTGTAAATGTATAGTCTTAGAATTTTCTTCATAACATTTTCTGTTTTCTAGCTTACTTTATTGTAACAGTACAGTATATAATATATATAACATAAAATATCTGTTAATCGACCTTTATGTTATTGGTAAGGATTCAGGTCAACAGTAGGCTATTATTTAAGTTATGGGGGAGTCAAAAGTTATATGAGAATTTTCAAATATGTGGGGGTTGGTACTCCCAAACTTAGATTACAGTTCAAGAGTCAACTGTAATAGGTTCTAAATTCTTCTCTTTCAATAGATTAAAAGTGTTACTCTTATATATATATATATATTTTTTTTTTTTTTATTTATTTTTACTGTTTGAGAAAAGGAGCGAGAGAGTGAGAGGAGGGCCCAGAACAGTCTCCATAGTTGTACATCATTAGTTGTGACGTGGTTTCTTTCCACACAGGTGGATGTGGGGCTGCGTGGTGTGGAGCCGAATTGGGCGGGGAGCCGTCCTGGCTGTTACCAGTTGCCCCACAGTTCAGCATATGGATTTGCAGGGGCCAAGGCTGGGAATTAAACCCTGGACCTGGCAATTGGAGGCAAGTGCTCAACTTTGCTGAGCTATCCCAACATTTGCTTTGTTACCATCTTGAGCTCATTGTTGCTGTTGAGATGTCTGCTGTCAGTTTGATGCTGGTTCCTTTGTGTGTGACCTTCTGAGTGTTCCGCCCTCAGATAATACAACTGAATAGATTTGTAGTAATCACATCTTTCATCTTGGGATTTACCTTTTCAGTGTTATTCGCTGCCATACAGTGAGCCATAGCGCCGGCAGGTGGGTCCCCGTGTGCTGCTTTCCTGTCTGTTTCTTAGGGATCTGCTCTTCATAAAAGCTCTGGTAGATCTAAATATTTACATAGCAATCTCTAAATGGTGACTAAGACACAGTAAATTTAGGCAACAAATAAACCTGAAGCTAGAATGATAAAGTCTAATGGTAGAACCCCAACTGCAGGCTGGAGAAGTCTGCAGAGGATGCATTAGACACGTGTCTGATGAAGCGGCCCCATTGAAATGGAGCTTATTACGTGCCTAGGACTGTATGTACTTTAAATACATAAGTTTATGTGAGTCTCACGGCCTCGGTGTGAATATTAGCTCCTTTATACAGATGGGGGGGTGGAAGGCCAGAGTGGTTAGGTGTCTTGTCTAAAGTCACATGTCTAGTAAGTGGCAAAGCTGGGATTCCAAACCCAGTCTGGCTCCAGGGTCTGTGCTCCTAATTGCAATCCATTGAGTCTCTCCTGCCATGGACAAGGAGGCCCTGACACTAGAGTCAGAAAGATTCTGGAGTCACTGGAAATTTGCCAAGTGCCAGGCTGAGTGCTGAGGACTTTACATGCATTTTTTACTTAGTTTGCATTTCAAATCAATTTCTTACTTTGAAAAAATTCAGACATTTAAAAAAGTTGTAATAATGGCACAGAGAATTTCTGTTTACTCTTCACAACACAGCCACTAACTGCTAACACGTTATCACACTTCTGTTGTTCTCTCTTGACATACAGATGATATATATATATATATATATATATATATATATACACATTACATACTCCCCTTTTTTTTTCAGAAACACTTGATAGTAAATTGCAGATATGATGCCCCTTTATCTCTAAACATGTCAGTGTGTATTTCCCAAAACAAGATCATTCTCTTCTACAACCAGCACAATGACCCTAATCAGAAAATTTACATTGGTGCATCATTATCTATGCTACATATCTCACTCAGCACCATCAATTGCCCAACTAATATCCTACTTTTGGCCTAGGGTTCAATTAAGGATTGCTCATTGCATGTAGTTTTGCCTCTTCAGTCTCCTTTCATCTGTAAGAGTTCCTCAATCTTTCTTTTCTTTCAAAACTGTATTAGTTTCCTATGCTGCTATAACAATTTACCACGAAATCAGTGGCTTTACCAACACAAGTTACCGTATAGTTGTGCAGGTCAGAAGTCTGATAGGGTCCCATGGGGCTGCCTTCCTTCCCGCAGTCTCTCAGGGAGAATCTGTGTCCTTGCCTTTTCTAGCTTCCAGATGCCACCTGTGTGGCACGTGGCCTCTTCCTCCATCTTCAAAGCCAGCAGTGGCCAGTGGGTTGCAGTCCTCTCACATGGTCGCATCTCTCTGATGCTCCTCTCATTGTCACATCTCTAACCACCACTGGGACAGGCTGGTGTCCGCTTTAAGGCCTGATGTGCTGAGCCTAAGCCCACCCAGATAACCCATGGTAATCCCCACACCTAGAAAGACCCCTTTGCCACACACGGCAACCTTGTCACAGGTCCCAGAGCTTTGGGGAGTGGGAGGGATGTTATTCTGCCCACTAGTAGAACTTTGACACCTTTAAGGAATACACGTTGGTTATTTTGTACACAATCTCTTGATTTGAGTGTGTGTGGTGTTTCCACGGGGTAGACTCAGTTTACCCAGTCTTGGTAGGGTGGTCATGCTGTTGTATTCTTTTCAATCCTGTTTAGCAGGAGGCAAATGATGTGGCTGTCCCGTTATTACTGATGTCATAGTCTTTGGTCCCTTGACAAGGGTGGTGTCTACCTATTTCTTCTCTGTAAAATTACTATATTCTCACTTTGCATTATATTTATTTTTTTCACTTTGTATTTAAGAAGAAGCTCCATAGGAGAATTTTTGCAATTATGTAACAATCCCCATTCTTATACTTTCAGCCACTAATTTAAGCATCTGTTGATGATTTTTCTGCTTGGGATAATTATTACTGGGGTGGTTACCAAATGGTTCCATTTTCTTATTTACTCTTCACAACCATGTGACGAGTCATGTGATCACCCTTACAATACAGATGGGGACGCAGGCCTACATAAATTACATAATCACCCAAGGTCCCACAGGTAATAAGGGTAAAACATAAGATGGGAGCACGATATGGAAGAGTCTCAGGGCTCTCTACTAATTCCCCTGCATAGATAGGTGGTGGGCAAGACACTTGTTAGCTGCTCTTAGGGGAAAAAAAATTGCATAGGCCAATGGACTTCATTTAATGTAATGCTGCATAGAGTTTGATCAGTTTATCCTCGCAACAATAAGGTCTAGGGATAGAATAGTAGAAACAAAGTCATAGTGAAAGCTACCAATGCTGAGGAGGGCCTTTCTTACGGAAAAGCAAGTGGCACTTCAGCCAAGCCCCCGTGCGGGGATCTTTACATCGCTGACCTCAGGGTCCCTAGGCAGCTCTGGATTCTTAGAGGAGCCGGGTTAGAAAGCTGCCCCTGTGCTGCTTTTGGTAACAGAGCCTCTCTGGGAGCTGGCCAGCAGGGGCCGGTTAGAACAGGTTTTCCACGCTAGTGGGCTGGTTGCCCAAAGGCCCAGTGAATTGGTATTAACCTTTGGCTCCCTTTGCCCACTGAGCTCCCTTGACTCCTCTCAGCCCATCAAAGACATGCCATGCCAAAGAGTCAGCTGGAGGGTTTTCGGGCTCCAATAACCCAATGCCCAAGAAAGCTCGATTCTGGCTAATGGTGTATTGGGGTGCCACCGAGGCAGGCTGACTTAGGGGGAAAGGGACCAGAGGCACTGGGTCTGTCACAGAAGGAGTTCCCACTGGACTGGCCCGAGCACCCTCCAGGCCCTTGTAAAGAACAAATTTATTACTTCTGTTTCTCCTGGTTCTATTCTCCTGACTCTGACCTTAATGAGCAATGCATCCCACAAACAGGGATAATTGGAAACAGGTGACCCTGGGATGGCGCCCGGAGACATCCCCCTGTTGGGCTGGGGGTTTTCTGTTTCTCACACAAGGCTGGGAATTACAAGTTCAAGACTCTCTCCTCACTAATCCTGTGCCGTGGGTTAAGTCCTCTTACCGGCTTTAACTTCCCCACCAGGGAACAGTACTTCATTTAGTAGTAGTGCATTAGGACTAATACGTTTGTGACATTCTCTGAGGGGCTACTGTGTAAACCCAGCAGTGCAGCGTCTGCTGAGCAGATGACTGTGCTAACAATATAGCCTCATGCTGAAGACACAGGCGCTGTCTACTTCTGATAGTGTGTGCGGGATGATCCTGGATCTCCACTCGCTAGAAGAGAAAACTGATGGGTGATATGTGGACTTGGCTCGAACACACACAACGGAACACAAAGGTGTGTGATTTGGTTCTAGTTGCCTTCCTACAGGTGATTTTCTAAGATGAAGCGGGTAGGCCCAGAGGTAACAAGAAACCTAAGGTGAACACACAGAGTTTCTAGTGCCAGCAAGCGCTGGGTATCATTATCGGAGGATGTTCAGGAGGAGTTTGAGTGCCTTGGATTGTAGTGTATTCAAAGTTCTCCAGGAGGATCACTCTTGTCGTTTTCTAGGGAAGCTAATGGCACAACTTTTCTCAATAATGGACTTCGTTACGTTGTGGGTTCTTTTGTACCTTTGTATCAGCTGGGCTGGGCTCAGTTCACAGCACCTGTTAAGTATTTAATAAACACCCGTTGAATGAATATCCAGGACATCACCATTCCCCAACTAGACAAGTTCTTATTTATCAACCTGAATGTCTCCTTTTGCCAATTACATTCTTATTTTCTTCTTGGAAATTGAGTACAACAACTCACTGCTGCTCAGTGTCTTAGGGTGGTGCTCTTCTGGCCTCTCTGCCCACTGCCTTACCTGTGCTAGAGGGCCAAGTGCCACTAGAACCTGCCACTTGCCTTGGCCTTGGGTCACCAGGTAGGAGCAGTAGACGTCTGCCTCCATGCTGCCTGCGGACGTAGGTCTTGTAGGCCTTGGCTCTTTTCCTCTAGTTCGTGATTATGAAAATGAGGGACTCTGCTGTCTGTCTGCTCGCGGGCCATGTGGTCTTATAGTCCGCAGGGCTGTCCTCGGGCCCTGGCAGGCTGACGCTCATAGGAAGCTGGTCTGCAGGGAGAGGGGAATGGAACAGGCCCGCAGCCTGGAAGTGGATGAAAGGCCATGAGGCCCTGAGAGGTGGAGAGAGAGGCCCGCTTCCCAAGCACACCATGAGCCAACTGCACGTGGAGTCTTGGCTTCTGAGAGGCATTTCTGTGTCCTTTAAATTCTTCTCTCTCTCTTTTTTCCCCACATGCCTACCTTCATAATTTTTATAGCAATAAGTGTAGTTAGCACATATGCTCTAACTTTTTTTCTATTGTTAAATTGATTAGGGTTACATTGGTTAGTAAAAATGACATAGGTCCCAGGTGTACAACTCT
Organism: Craseonycteris thonglongyai; assembly: GCA_004027555.1. Classification (NCBI taxonomy): domain Eukaryota; kingdom Metazoa; phylum Chordata; class Mammalia; order Chiroptera; family Craseonycteridae; genus Craseonycteris; species Craseonycteris thonglongyai. Next base: position 83,325 of record PVKE010002267.1, read on the forward strand.
TTCCAGAATTCTTCCCCCTTTTACTTGGGCTTACCGGTACTTCGGTGAGAATCATTCTTGAGCATGCTCTTACATATCCGGTTATCTTTTTCTAAAGTGTAAACAAATGCTCGCTCGTCTTAGCCCCTTTAATTAAAAAAAAAAAAAAATCAAACTGTAAGGTTATAGCCACTGATTTGAATTTAAGGAGTCATTTTTTAAACTTTCAAGTATCCTTTGTTCTTTATTGCGGGGTCTCCAGCATGCTCCTTCCTTGTCTAATGGGGTGTCCTGAACGGAACATGGTATTTCTAATAAAAGTCTGACAAATGCTCTTTAGAGAAGACTGCCTCAAAATGCCAACACAGTTGTGTCTTAGTTACAGTAGTGTCCTAGTCAGCTCTGGCTGTGGAAGCAAATGCCCAGGACTAGTGGCTTACACAGCAAACAGTTATTTCTCACTGGTCTGCAGGCTTGAAAGTCCCAAATCAAGGTGCTGGTGAGCGCTCTCTGCCTGGGTTATGGCTGCCTGCTTCGTGTAGGTGCACATGGCAGGGAGAGAAAAGGCTCCGGGCTCTTTCTCTTATAAGAAATCCCAACATGGGACTCCACGCTCATGACTTCATCTAAATCTTACTACCTCCTGAATACCAGAGGTCTTGCCTCTGGATACCCTTACCCTGGGGGTTAGGGCCTCAACGTATGGTTTTTGTGTGTGAGATAATTATATAGTCCATAATAATTACCCAATTCCATGATATAAAAAAACATTTTTTTTTTTTTTTTTTTCAGAAAGGAAAGAAGTAAAAGTTCTCTAATGAGAGGGGGCACCCGAAACTGGAATGCCCCCCAGTTATTTTTTTAAAGGTTTATTTTTATTGTTTTTTTGACAGAGGGAGACAGACAGAGAGAGACAGAGAGAAGGGGGAGGGCCCAGAGCAGTCTCCATAGTTGACAGCATTAGTTTTCCATATAGTTTCACTCCACAGGCTGGTGTGGGGCTACGCAGGGCAGGAACTGGGCCGGGAGCCTCCTGCATGGGCCCCGGCAAGAACTGAACTGGGGGCACTCCCCAGTTCAGCACATGGGTCCACCTGGGCTGGGTCCAGGATTCGATCCTCGGGTCCGGGGCTGCAAAGTGAGCGCTTAACCTGCTGAGACATCCCAGCTTCCCCTCCGTGATTTTTAAAAATTGATGTTTGAGTATTTGAAAATAATGCTTATTTTCTAATTTGAGGATTCAGGTATGTAGGTATGTATTCTGGTAACTGTTGCTATTCTCTAGCTTTCATTTTTATCCTTCTATATAAATCTTCTGTATCCCATTTGTTTTTTATTCTGCTCAATCTACCAAACATTGAGGCATATGCTAGAGCCTCCCACAGTGTTTGTGAGTCTGTTTCTCATTATAATTCTAATAATACTGTATATTTTGAAGCTGTATTATTAAGGAAACACAGCTTAAAATTATAATATCTTCCTGGTGAACACTTCCTTTAACATTCTACCATGATAGCCATCTTTCCCCCTGCTAATGCATTTTTTTTTAAAGATTTATTTTTATTGTTTTTGACAGAGAGAGAGAGAGAGACAGACAGAGAGAGAGAGAGAGAGAGAGAGAGAGATACAGGGACAGAGAGAAGGGGGAGGGCCCAGAACAGTCTCCATAGTTGCACATCATTGGTTTTTCCACATAGTTTCATTCCACAGGTGGGCGGGGCTGCACAGGGCAGGAGCTGGGCCGGGGTCTCACCCAGGTGAGAACTGACCTGGAGGCACACCCCAGTTCAGCATATGGGTCCACATGGGCCGGGACCGGGATTCGATCCT